>JAHBCN010014007.1:0-23482 GCA_019359885.1 Listronotus oregonensis
TATAAAAAAACCAATTGTATCACATCAAAGTTTTCTTTTAGGCCAAGCCACCCAAAAAAAAGAATGGGAGATAAGCATAAAACATTTTTTATTACTATGACTAAGTCAATTCAAACCCCTGCCTTAGCTCAGCGTTAAATTCTTTTTTACCTTAAAAAAAATCTGAAAAAAGTTTTTTATATAATTAAAAAACTATTGTTTGGAAAAAAGGTATAAAATTAAAATTGATGGCCTAATGAAACTCGTCAGTTTTTATATGAAATATTTTTGTAGCCCTTTTTCTTGAATAACGATTTAAATTTCAAACAAAAACCAAATATCTCAAAAACTAAAGAGTTACGAAAAAATGTAAAAAAACAAAAAAATGCCCCTTGGTAAGTTCTATAAAAAAGGTTATATACCAATAAAATGAAAGGAGATATAAAAAAAAAGTTTGGCCATAAAATAATATTTTTTTTACAAGAAATACCCCCGATCCCAAAATTAATTGAGAATGTTCTTTTTTAAAAGAAACAACCTTACCATATGCCTCGAGGCAATGGGGAATAACATGGTGGCAAGGATATTTTTATTTAATTTTTTTTTGTCCAATAATTACCCATTTAAATCCACTAAATTAAATCCTTATTTAATTTAAAAAAAAAATAAGTGTCTCCTCTACCTGGGTGTTATATACCTGGCAGGACGCTTAATATTTCTCGGTTTTCTATGTTACTATGTGTATAGCTCATCTTTTAGATATTTTTATTATCGATTAAAATAATAATAATAATTTATGAAGACAGTTACTCGTTCAGAATGATCTTGAGAAAATTTGAAACATGAAAAAAAAAGGCAGATAAAGGAGGCACCTACTATTATTTTTTTAGTTAAAGTTTCAAGTAGATCAGGACAAAAAAATTAAATAAAATATTCGTGCCACCAGGTTATCCCCCATTGCCTCGAGGCACATATGTAATGTTTGTTTCATTCCATGAATAAAATTTTTGAATTAATTTTTAGATGGATCGACTTGGTATCTTACTTGTTACTTGTACCAAAAAAAAATTATTACGAAATTTTAATGGCCAAAATCCTTTTTCTTATATCTCCTTTATTACTTGTTTTTATTAAAAAGGTGTTTATTAACTTTTTAGAGCTTTAAAGTCATATTTTTTTGTTTGCTATATTTTTCTTTTTAGTTTTGAATATTTTTTCTTTTTTTAAATCCTAATATCTCAAAATAAAAGGCTAAAAATTTTATTAAAAAAAAACGACATGTCTTTTTCCGAAATTAACGTTTTGGTTTTTGTTAAAAAAACGGTTTTTTGATTTTTTTAAAGGTTAAAAATGCAATTTGAACCCGCGAGCTAAATGTGGCTGTTGGCTTAGTTCATAAATTTTAAAAAAATGTTTTATGGTACTTTATTGGCTTGGTTTTTGGTGGCCTCCTGGACTATTTACATACGGCTTTGCAATATACAGGTCTCTTATAGCGCCATGTTTGTACTATTTTTATTTTTTTATAAAAAAATTACATCTTTTTATTCAAGATAATCTTAATTTTTTATGCCTTTTTCTGCAATTAAATGATTTTTGGAAAATTATCATTCAGATTATTTTAAAGAAATTTTAAAACTCAAAAACACACATATATTTGAACAATTCGTTTAAATGGGTATTTATTCACAACAGTTAGGGTCAACTGAACTATTGCAGCCTTTGTTAGTTTTTCTCCATGACCGTACATATGCTTTTCCTAAATCGTGCTCCCTCCCAAAGGTGACCCAAAACACTATTTTTAGCCATTTTCTCACCTTCCAGGACCCCCAAAAAAAATTCGAAAAATATTCTGATGTCAATTTACAGGTAATTAAAAATTAAGATGACTATTTTTTGGTTTTTCGAAAAATGTCGAAAATCACACCTAATAAGGGGTTGTTATATAACCAAAACTGAAATATATAAATAAATCACTACGAATAAATAAACTCCTAACTGGTTTAAATCATCCCTAAATATGAAAAAATAAAAAATACAAAAAACCTGGAAAAACGATGGATATTCAAATTATTAGAAACTGAAATTGTGTCCTCCACCAGTATCTTTTTAAACCATCTTGTAACGAGGGGCTGAACACCCGAAACAATAAAGAAAATATTATAAATATAAGAAAACTGAATATTTTTAATAAGCTTTTCTCAAGAAAAATTAAACTGACTTTATTTAATTATTTCAAACTTTTTTTATTTAAATGAAAGGGGTAAATCATGCTAAATAAAAAAAAATTAGGAAAACTAAGTATTCCAAATTAAGAAATTCAAATCAGTACTTCTCACCAGTTGGGCTGCCTTTGCGGTCCTCTTTTTATCTTAAACTTTTTTTTAAATAAACGTCCCATCTTCCACGATATTCTTTTGGGCGAATGCATTTAGCGGGGCGCCTGCGGGGCACCGTGCCCTTTTATACCAAACACGCTTCCGCCAGTTGTTAAATGTGCAATTTATAAATCCGTTTGGGGGTTTTTACAAGAGAGTTTGCCTTAAAAACAATACAAATATTTACAAGATTTTACATCCTCCAAAATATGGCGTATGATGCTGGCCATTGGCCAAGTAACGATATTTCCTTGTTCTTAATAACATACCTGTTAGTCCTGATATGAAAACGTGTTAAATTTTGAGTTGGGATTCATGTAACTTTTAGTGTTGGAAGATAAGTTGGTACCGGCGTCACTAAGAAACTGTGATTGCTGATGGTTGCCACATTTTCACTAGGCGCTACAACTAGAGGGTTATTGCGAACTTCACTGTAATACATTTTTGCCGTGAATCGGCTTTCTCTTGGCCTTTCAAATCTGAATCTTGTTGAGGCTGCTGAATTTGGCGCTTGACATTTCTTGGGTGTTGTACCGCGTGTTGTGTGATTATTGTGATGTTGGTTATTGCTTTTTGCTATTTTACAAAATTTCCATGGAAGGTCTTTCATAAAATTAAATTGGGAATAACCCATTAGTTTACGAGGTTCAAGAATTTGGCCATTCCGAAGCGTCATGGAATTTTTCTTGTAACATCCCAAGGTAGCTGAATTGGTTGCTTGGTTTTTATATCTCTTTCGCCCTATTTGTTCAGATATTGTTTAAAACTCCCAATGACAGTAGTATCTGGAAAAAAGTATTTGAGGCTTTTTTTCCCCTGGTTCATACTCTGGGTGCTACGCCATGCGTCATAACGTGTTTTCTTATCCTCTTGAGCTGGTAATGCGTACAATTTTCGAGATATAAAAAGGCATCCAGGCAAACTCTCCTTCCTTGATACACATACTGAGCTCTAAGTCGCCTTCTCTCTCTATGCCTTACTGTAGTGTCAGGATTGGCAAGGCACGCCATTGTGACTCCCATAAGGTACATGTCATGCTCCCCTTTAGTCAGTTCAGCTATATTATGGCGATGTTTAAATACTGTCTCAGGATTGAGGCCTCTAAAGCAACTTTCATCTTGGCACTCACAGCCTCTCTTAAACCGTTCTTTTACTTGAGCTGGGCTTTCTTCAAACTTATGTTTTCATTCTTGGGTTATTCCACAGGTTTCTTTTTTTTTTTTTGGGCGGTTTTCTTGACATTCAATTGGGAGGAGTCGCTTTGTTTTTCCGGGGAGTTTTTGGCTTGGGTTCAGGTTGCTTTTTTGCAGCTTCGATATCAGTTTCCTCAGGCTCTTCTTGTATTGGATGACCTGTGTACAGGGCGCTTATATTTGTATCCAGAGGATCGACAATCGGTGACCTTCCCATAAACCTAAAAAATAATTTAAATTTAAGGTATCCTCTGACTTTTGGGAAAAAAAAATTGCTTACCACTTGCTGATCATCCATTGCGTTCGAGAAGTGGTTGGCGCCATCTATATTGGAAAATAGGGAATTGCTATGGATAAGGTGTATATTGAATCGTACTACGTACATCGTTGACCCTTTTGACTGAAAAGTGGGAAGATGGAGACTGATTATCGTTTCCATCAACAATAATTTCCTGCTTCTCGATTCTTTCCTGAAAGCAAGCTGTGAAGGATACTCTTCTTTTCTGCTGCGTCTTCGGCCATCTTAAATAAAAATATAACTTTTTTTATTTTATACAAAAAAATCCTAAAATAAATATATTTTTAAACAACCATGCAAAATTTTGGGGCAAATGGAAGCAAGTAGTAAAATTTTTTTGGTTCTGGAAATGGTGGTAAGATTTGTCGAACATACACAAAATTGATAGAAGGCCTCTTTTGCTTGAATTTTAAGTAAAATACAGTGAAGTCCTATAATTAAGTATTTTGTAAAATGTAACATTTTAAAAAATATTCAAAAACGTATAAAAAAATTGGGGTGACACATGTTGGTTAGAAAACCCGTACGAGATAGAGCAATTCTGTTTATATTTCTCGGGGCGGATATTTAAAACAAATTTAAATGTGTTTTAAAATTTTTGTAGATTTATAATACTTTAAATGGAGCAGTTTGTAGAATTTTACGTAGTTTAGACTATGTTTTTTTAAGCTAAGCTTTTCAGTTATTAAACAAACATGTTTTTTGAGGAAGATTTTAAATTATTTAACCAGTCGACTGAAAATTTAATTATCTTTTCAATTAAACCCCGCACTTTATATATAAGTAAGTTTAAACTACGATTTTTCCGTTTTTCTCATTACCTCGTATATACAACCAAATCCCGCACCTTGTACAAATGCATCGGATTATCATTTTTTTATCAAGACCACGGACAACCGGAAAATAATTTAGCTACTTGTTTTTACTGTTTATAAAATTACTACAACGGTATTATTTTCAATACCAAAATCTGTTTAAAAATTTGATTTAGGATTAACAAAAGTCAATGGAAACCCTCGAGTGTTATTGGTAATAGTAAATTATTTTAGAAATACAAGACTTCTTTATAAATACAAAAAACCATAATCTCAAGAAAAAAATTAAAATTTTCTCTTCACTTAACGCTGAATGATTTACGTGATACAGTAAAAACGGTCTTTAGGCAATAAAATTAATTTTTGCCAACAATCATTGTTTATAATCAAGTGCCCCCTGAGACACCACTGGATTTAATTATTTTAATTTAATTAGACCTAAATTGGGCCCTTATTACAAAAAATTCAAGAAAATTGACTACATGGTACTAACAAATTAATTTGAAAAAAAGGTTTTTTGTTTTTTGTTAATTAATCCGAATCTAATTATAATTAAGAAATTAGGCGAGTACGCCACAGATTTTTTATTGAGTATTAAAAATTAATTAAAAACTTTTAAAAATCATGGTGTATTCTTTACACTCGAATAAATAAATTTCCGTTAAAAACAAGTTTTAAAAAACATTTTTTAAAAAGTAAGGCTATTGTTAATTAACAAAATAATAATAATTAAGATGGTGATTTCTTATTAGAATACAGAATCAGTTTAGTCACCAATCTCGTAGTTATTATTAATTATTGTAGAACATAACAGTATTTACATTTTTATTTGAAGAAATTCAAATTATTTCTGTAAATTTGTTTATAAACAAATCAATTTGAAATAAGTCGGCAAGACAGTTTTATGCGAAAACCGTCTTTACTGTATTACGAAAAGCTCATAACGCTCAAGTCACACAAAATTCAGCCTATTTTCCATTACAACTACAAAAACCCTACCTTTTTCACTGCTTAATCTTCACAAATCTTCCAAATTCACTTCACAAATCACAAAGTTTACACCGCGGAACATTTCTGTATTGTTTTTATCGCGATTTTAGGTGATTTTAAGCCAATTTTTGATGAATGTTTCAATACAAATATTAAACTCTTTGGTCTGGCTGAGCGCCATGTTGGTTTTCTAGCGGGCTTCATGATGCCTTGGAGCATTAATCGGACGCGCTTGCTCAGACCGGCCGACCGGTATGCGTGAATTTATCACGCTTAAAATTTGGGGTCTCGTTCTTGAAATTTGTATTGGATGTCAAAAAAAATATATATATATATATATATATATATATATATATATATATATATATATATATATATATATATATATATATTTTATATATATATATTATATATATATATATATATATATATATATATATATATATATATATATATATATATATATATATTATATTTATTTTTTTTTTTTTTTTCTTTAACCATTATTTTAAAATTTCCTTTTTTTTTGGGAATAGGTTAATAAAGTAAATGGTGGAATTTTTTGCAACGTTTCGCACATTATTTTTGTGCTTTTTCAAGCTAAGTATCTAAAAAATGAACAAAATCAAAACATAATTAAAACAGAACATCACAATATTTTTAATTTAACAGATTATTTAAAACATAAACAATTACAATTTTAAAATCAACATTTAAAAGTTCTAACTTAACACAAAATCATACATAATAAAATATTTTAAACAGGATCTTTGGAGTTCTGATACATTTTTATAACTAAAGAATTTTAAATCTAAGTCCGTTTGATTTATTTTTTTTTATAAATTTTTTTTTTAAAAAAGGAAAAAAAAATGAGGCTTGCTATTTGCATATTTGTTTTCGATATGCTGTATACAGAGAAGTGGTTGTTTTAAATATTGTTTATCAGTGTGATAAGTTATTTTGATTTAAAACATTTATGAATTTTCCGTAACTGGACGCAGGCAGCCATGGAATTCTTAAAATCGCATTTTCTGTACAAATTATATCGTAGTACGCCATGTCAGAAACCAAATTTAAATAAAGTCTGCCATAAAGGATATAATTTGTCAAATCTTAAACTTGGGTAAATAATAAACATCGCAGTTTCAGTTTTTTTTAATAACGCATAACTAAGTAACATTAATAAAATACATTATGTAATAATACTATATTGGCATCATCCAAAAAACCCTTCAAACATTTCTTAGTAAATTCAGATTTGTTTGCCTTTAAAGATCCTTTTAAAAACACAGGTCCAACAATGTTTGATCAATAACACACCATCGTTTAAGCAAAAACATATTTGTGGATTGAAAGGATGATGGCGCAAGGTTCAATGCCTCAATAATGTTTTCATTCGTTAAACAGCCTCTATTACTAAAGTTAGAATCAGTGCTTCAAAAATTAATCGAAAAAGTTTGGATTTTCTACAGCAGCATTTACAAACCATTGGCAAAAGTTTATACGCCTTTTGTAATCACCTGGCAACAAAGTTGTGGGATCTGTATTTGTGGGATACATAATAATTTTTTTTATAATTTTTAATGGTTCCTTAGCATAGATCAAGATCTGTAGTCTCTTGTGGAGTTTTTCCGATAAACAAATATGTTCATTAATTTCTACGTTTAAAAACACTTTTGTTTGATTGAAACTTTCGAAAAAAGAATAAAAAATATCTTATGTTTATATTTCTTTCTGGAAATAGTTTCACTCTAAAGCCTGATGCCATTTTTTTTTGGCAAATTATGTAGCATTCTATCATATCAAACTTCTCCAAATGACAACAGTTTAAAACAGTAATAAATGAACTGTTGTCTTATGAATAGTTGTCACTAAAATATTATCCATACAATGCTTTCTTTTGATTTTTGTCAACTACTACGATAATTTGTCAAAAATGCGATTTTAAAATTCCATGGCTGCCTACGTCAGTTTGGAAAAATACATTTAACAAATCTCCGCTATTTTTCATTTCAAAAAAAATTTAAATAATAATTATATAGAAAATTACATTCTCTTTCGAATTAACGTAACAAATATACGGTGTTGCATTTAAAAAAGTATATTTTTTTTAAATAACTCTCATCTGATGTTCATTTGTTTTTTTATAATCGTTATTGTAATCAGCTAAAAATTAACAACTTTGCAATTAACCTCTTGTATCTCTTCTAATAAAAATGATAGCAATATGGACTTAATTTTGAACACATTATATATATATATATATATATATATATATATATATATATATATATATATATATATATATATATATATAAATATATATATATATATATAAAATATATTAAATAAAACAAACCCCCACGTCAGAACTTGTCAACATTGGAAAAGGACTAACGCAACAAAGTCGATAAATTATGTTGCCATCTTAAATAAATTTAAACATTTCTAAATAAAATTGCCTTTAAGTTTATATTTATATTAAAAAATGGGCATAAAAATAAATGGATTACTAGATTTGGCTTTAAAAAATAAATAATTTAAAGATAATTTTGCTAATAAACCATTTTTTATTTTTTTTATTTGGTTAAATACGTTTCCATTTTTACATTTGCCGAAAGGAATTTCGCAGGCGGAATATGTAAGCCGCTTGGCTCGTAGGAATTTTACAACCGGTCCGTTGATAAATGGGAACCGATTAGGTGGTGCGACGTTGCCCCCGGTTTGTTTAAGTGTTTTGTGGTGTTTTTTATTAAAACTATCTGTTAAAACTATTTACAAACTTATATTATAAACTCTAAAATGGTGCGCGAATGTGTTTTGTATAAAAATTGGACTATTTACACGAAGTGTGTCTTTTTCATAGGTAAGTTAGGTTCAGTTTGCTAGGCGATGCTTTTAAGGAGTGGGTAGATTTACATAGCCTGAAGGGAATCTAACCAAAGGTTTATGCTTGTACTTATTTTTTATTTTTATTAGAATATTATCAATTTTTAGTTTGTGGTAGGTTTATAATATTGTGGGAAAAAATTATACTTTATACAAAGGTTTTCTAATATTTTAGGTTTCCCTCAGATCCAATAACAAAAACATTTGGTTTTCTTTGTGGTTAAGGACAACATTTAAAAGCACCCTTCATGCTCAAAGATCCACGGAGATTTTGATTAAGGCAAACGCAAATTTTGGCCTGGGCCATCCCTTTTAATCATATATTTGACAATCAATCTGTTGATGGGAGGTTTATTATAGATAATACATTCAAATTATTGTTAACGTTGTTTTTTATATTTACAATCTTGTAAACTTTGGTTCTTGATTTAAAAAAACATCATTTTTTGTGCGGTTATCTAATAACGTTTATTTTATGTTTAAAAAAATTACATCTTTTGACCTATTCATTTTTTAACAATTAATATAACTGTATTTTTAGCTCTGACTCCCTTTTGGAGACTCCCCTAGGAAAGTGAAAGGGTAATTAATATGGTCTTACAAAATCACCAGTTTTCTAAACTTTTCACGTATTTATTTTTAATTTAATTAATTTTGGGATGAAGAATATCCATGGATAATTGGGGGTATGATTTATCGAAAAATTTGACCCGCGACCTCAATCTTTATGTCCCAAAATATATTTTGCAACATGCCAATACAATTTTTCGAAATTTTAAAAGATAATGCTTCTTTGATTTTGAAAAAAAAACAAATTTGACATCTAAAAAAAGTGATCATCCTTATACAGGGTGCCACAGTTGAAGAGGGGATCTTGGAAACCGGAAGAGATAAAAAAGTCGGTTAAATTATTGAAAAGTTGCGCATTTAGGTGCCTAACAACATGCCGTTTAGAAAGTTGAAAATTCATACTTCCAGATATCCGAAAAAACCAAATTTGGATTTCGTTTTTTTTTTTCCTGACGTTATTTAAAGATATGGAAAAATAAAAAGACAATTTTTATGCCCCTCAAAACACCGTTGAGATTTTTGGTACGATGTTTCGTTTTTCGTTAAACCATCATCCTTTTTTTTTTAAATACGGCACTCAATTGTTCATTGCTTTTTTTTGAAGCAGTTATAATCCCAATTACAATGATGTATAACACTTAATATTTTTCTGTTAAATAAACATATTTTTCATAAGAACAATGAGTTAGAAAAAGAACCACAACATTTCTTATAGGGGCGTTTCATTTTGTCAAAAATATTAAGGTTATCATTTTGTTATTGGAATAAAAAGGGGCAAAAAAATGAAAAAAAAAAAACAGGTCCGTATTTAAAAAAAAAGTTTGAATTTAACGAAAACGTCGTAAAAACTCAAAGTTTTGTGACTTAAAAGTGACCACGAAAACTTTTGTTTTCCATATTCTTTAAATAACGTCGAAAAAAAAAAAAATCCAAATTCCGTATCTCCGAAAGTATTCAGATTATGCCTTTCTAAAGTGGTATGGTTAACGTAAATAACAACTTTCCATAATTTCCCTTTTTTCTCTTCGGATCAGCCCAATCTTTGGCAGTATGTTTGGCATTACTTTTAAACAAAACTTTTGGCAAAAAAATTACCCAATTAATTGGAAAAATTTTCCCATTTGATGCGGACTTTATGGACACTGTATTTATCTTAGGAATAAGTAGATAATTTTTTATTTTTCCTTATATCTAATATTTTTATTTATTTTTTTACCGTATATAATAAAAAGTATCCCCGTTTTTGTCTTTTTTTTTAATTTGTGGCCCATTATTCCTAATTTATAGGAGAAAAATAATTTTGTTTAAATAACCAATATACCAAAAATATTTTATGTTTTTTTAGAATAAAATATTTTATAACTATGTATGTTGCTAATCAATATTTTTAATAAACAAAATTAAAAAAGGGTCCCATAATTAGAACGATTTAAAAAAAAAATACGCCACTGGTCGAAACTGAAGCTCCGTACAATGTTGCCTTGATCAGTCCTAATTTATCTTCTATCCTTTTTCCCCTTATATGATTTTATTGAAGTCTGGGTAAAACAAAGTGTTACTTATGAATGAAATGTTAAGTCTTTTCTTTTTTTCTGAGAAAAAAAAAAAAAATATATATATATATATATATATATATATATATATATATATATATATATATATATATATATATATATATATATATATATATATATATATATATAACCAGTCGTTTATTCGAATCTAAAAAATCTATAAACACTTGATTGATAACCTTTTAACAAAGTGCTTTTTAAACATTCTAAGCCGTCAAAGTGGGTTTGGATTCCTTAGGATATTTTATGGGTTTTTTTGCTACTGTCCTAATTGGGAATTTATATTTTTTCTTGGTTTAAAATAATTAATATAATAATTAATAAAGTTTTATTAAATGCTCTCATTAAACTAAATTAATTAGTCTACGCTAAATTGTAAAAAAATACATATTTTATTAAAAGCAAGAAAACACTCACTTGAAAATGTTAAGTTCCTCATTATTTTAAACATAAAAAAAAGAAATATTTCAAATTTAAAAATAAAAATGTTTACCCAATTTGGGATAGTTTAATTAAATATTTATTGTAGGTCAATTCCACGTTCATATTGATCCTCGAGGTACCCGTTTGGTTTAATTTTAAACGTTTTTGTATTCGAAATACGTCGGTACCAAACAAGCATGCGGGTTGGACGTAAATGGAATTTTAACGTTAAATATAAAAGAAAATACAAATTCAAATGTATTATTTGTGAATTAATTTTAAAAATGCCTACAAATAAAAGTCTATATAGGTTTTAAAAATAACAAGGCTCACAAAAAAATTGGGTGTGCTGTGTGTTGGACTAGGATAACCTGGAGTATTTTTTTCCGCTAAACACGAATCTATAGTCAAAATTTGTAAACAGCAAATAAGAAAAAAAACGTAATTTCAGATATTAAAGATTTTTTTTTAATTTCAAAACAATATCTTAAAACTATTTTTGACATAAACTATGTATTTTTACGAGACCTCAATATAAATTATAAACTTTTTTGTCACTTTATTTGAGTTATAATCAACAAACCAATTTTCAGGATTTTCAGGAAAAAAATTGAAAATTATTTTTTTTTATTTTTGGATTTTTTTTGCAAGTTTTGAGTGATTTGGGATTCAAACGAATAAAATAAATTATTTATTATAAAAAAAAATTCTAAAATCACCTTAATATTTTTATTTCTTATTTTGGACTGATATTTTTGTCAAAATTACCCTTTCTTTATATCTTCTTTTTATTTATCTTTAAAAATTTTTTACTTTTTTAAGGTAATTTGCTAACTTTTCTTTTGTTTATAAAAAATTTGTATCTTTATAGTTTACATAGTTGTAGTCCAAACATTCCGTGGTAGCAGGTTTCTGGGAATTACCGTGTCGTTTTTTTGGGGTTTTCTCGATTTTTCTGTTTTACCCCAATTTAGACTTTGATTTGTGTTCAGCAAAAAAATCTCCTTAAGATCCTAGTCCGACCAACCACCACTTTTTTTGTGGGCCTTTGTAATATTATCACAAAAATTCGTATCTACAAAAAAAAAAAGATGTAAAAAAGGGCGAAAGTACTTTCTTTTCGGAGAAATTGGCCCCCCAAAGGCTCCAATAAAATCAAATAATAAGATGCAATACAAAGTAAGACTCTTCAAATTACTATCAAGGAAGTGTTGTGAATTCTCACCCGAGGGATGGACTGCTGTAACACTAATAATTTTTACGCCCTGTATTAATAGGAACTTTGGATAACGTTTTTACAAATTTTACCTACTGACTAAAAATTAATCACTCTTCATTCATGTCCTAATCTAAATTTTTTCGTAAAAACACCACCTTTTTAATTGTTAGTTCCTCAAGTTCTGTCGGGTTGCATCTGAAAAGAAAATTTTGTTCCTTCGCCAACATAATAATTTCAAAAAAAAAGTTAAACTTTCAGTATTCTTTTCAAGTGTTTTTTTCTGGGGAGTTTCACATTTTTTCCCGGACACCCTTATATTGATATGCGATTTAAAATTGCTCCGTTATATCTTAAATTTGGAAGACACTATAAATGTTTTTTAAAAAAAAGACCAGGTAAAAAAATAATCGACGGGTCAAGCATTTTTCAAAAAAATAACTTAATTTTAATGTATTAAATTTCCAACTTAGAAATTCCACTTATCAATCGAGAACTGTGTTTCCCGAAAAATATTAGAATCTTAAAAATATGAGCGATACCTCATTCGACGGGAATCTAAATCTGAAAAGCTTTTGAGGTTTTTTCTGTAAATTTACAATTTTTTAACAAAAACGAAATAACAAAAAATTTTTCGTTTTATGATAACAAACTATGGTTGCGCCTTGAGAAAAATCCTTAAAAAAAATTTCAATAAAAAAGTCCCGACTCCCAAGTTCTATGTCCATTATTTATAATTTTAATTTAACTCTGAAAATGGGCCTCCGCGCGACATTCCTGGTTGGGCTTAAAACGGAGTACGTCACACTAAATATTTTTTCGGGTGGTTTATTACTAATTAAAAAATGTTAAAAAGTATTTTTCAGAACAAAAGAATTTATTTGTTAATTAAATTTTCAATTAACAAAATTGTTTCGAACTTTCGTCCTCATTGTACATTAAAAAATGCTTAAATAATGTTCGCATAAATTTTTTTTCCCTTCATAAAGCCCTTCAATACATACTTAAAAAAAACTCCATAAAAATTAAAAAATTGTAACCTCCTCCCTTTTAAAAATTTTTACCTTTGATAAAATGAAAAATCAAAGTAATTTGTCAAAGTTGTACACTTTTTTTTAAACATTAAATTTTTAAAACTTTTATGGCAATTTGTGGTATGCATATAAGAAGGCCGCAGGCCAAAACAATTATGCGTTATTTAAACATGCTTAATGTAGAGGGGTTCGTTGACCAGGGGTACGGGAAAACTAAAAGAAATAAAACAAATCTGATTGTGAAAAACTCGATTTCGATTTTTTGAAACAAATTCAATGGTGAAACTAAATCATGGATAACTTGATTCGTTTTAGATACAAGTGTTTTTCAAATTTTGTTTTGGGCCTTAAACTCGTTTTTATTAGAATGAAAAAAACTGTAAATAGAAAAGTTTTAGGGATTTTTGCGTAGAATTCAGTGCGTACCTATATTTTTTTATTGACTATTATTTTTAAGTTATAACAATGTTGGGTTTTTAAATGGAACACCCAGTATATTTTTTAAAAAATGGATAGGGTTACAAAAAATTTGATATATAGTTTAATGGGTCTGTTGTAATAGATCTTCAAATTGGCAAAAATTTTAAGGTAAAAAATTTTTTTTTTTTAATGGGACCCCCCCTGTTTTTCTTTTAACTAAAAAACAGACAAAGATCAATTAAATAATATATGGTTTTGGATCTGTGTTAATAGATCGGCCCAAACTGACAAAAACCATAAAAAATTAAATAAAACCAAAAATGAAAACTATGTAATTTTAATATCTCAAAATCATAATAAAAAACATATTAATAATAATATTAAGATCAAGCAATATAATTTTTTTATTTAAAGGAGAATATTTAATTATCTTAAAAAAAAAAACGTTTTTAGATAAAATAAAATTTAAATAATTACCAGTAATACTAATAATAAGTTGAATAATTTAAACAAACAAAAAAGAATTAACTATTTTATAAATTTTAATTACGAAATTTTAGGTCCTTTCAGCAAATGTTTTCAAAATTATTTTCTATAATTTTCGCAACGTTTAGCGACATTCTTAAATCATTATATATACAAGTTGGACACCTTTTGTATACTGTTCCTAAAATCATGTGTAATTCATTTAAATTGTTGCTCTTATTTTATAGGTTTCGTTTTTAACAAATCCCAGAGGAAAAAGTCCATAGGGGTAAGGTCAGGTCCGTGCCGGCCACCTAACTGGATCTTGGTACCTATCCACTTATTGAGAAAATGTTCATCAAGAAAAACCTCGCCAGGGGCCCATTTGGCAAAATTACCGTCTTGTTGAAAAATTATTCATTTCCCGAAGAAGATTCTCTATCTCATTTAATAAATTTTCTTCCAAAATATTTAAATAAGGTCTGTTGTGGTTGCATCAAATTCAAAATGGCACAAAATTCTGTTCTTATAAAGTGCACACCTCACAAAAACAATTTCCCGTCGACTCTGTTTACTGTCAAACGAGGATTTCCGTTTGACCAGTCCATCAAGTACTCGAACTTCATTTTCCCCTATTATCTTTCTGGAAAACTTGGTCTTGTTCACATTGCCGGAGATACCACAAACAAAATGTGATACGGCGTTCGGTCGGATTAAATTTGGTTTTCTATAAACATATTGATGGAATTGTGGCGTTTTAAAATTTTTACTTTTTTTCTATTAACATCAATAGCATCCCAAATTTGTCTGGATGATGCAGTAGGTTTCTCGACAACATACCCTATTGTATTCATTTCTTCCAGCCTCGTTTTCTTTTTATAGGTCCTTGAACGGGGTTTTTTTGAAAGATCCAAAAATCAAATTACTTACTAATCTGGAAAATTTTTTTCCTGGGCCTTCTTTTATATTATTAAAATACAATTTAATGCATTTATACTATTTTTTCCACTTTCAATAAAAAATATTAAATTTTTGAATTTTGAAACTCCATTTTATAAAAAATATCACTGCTTAAATAATCATACTAGTACGTCAGTTTCATTTGTTTCATACGGGGTTTTTTATACTCAAAGCCTATTAGAAAATGTTTCCTTTTTAATCTTGATAAACACAGCAATATCAAAACTTTTTTATATAAAGTTTAGGCATAGGTTTAATAGTATGAATTATTAAATATATTTTTTTAGTCTTGGTTTTTTTTATTCGTAATTTAAATTTTAGTTATATAGAAGTTAGAAAATTGGTTAAATAATAAAATAAGTGTTAGCAAGGATCGAATATATATGATTTTTTTACGTTTTTGGCAGTTTGCCCAAGATCTTTGAACACAGACCCATTACACCTATATCATTTTGGGTTTATATTTGTCGGTTCTTACTTATTAAAGAAATACACAGGGTGTCCCATTAAAAAACAACAACTTTGTCTCAAATATTTTAATTTTTATAGGTTTTTCCAATTTGCGCAACGTCTGTTACAGACAGACCCATCAAACTATATATTCAAATTGGTTGTAAGCTCTATCCATTTAAAAAAAAATATACAGGTGTTCCATTTAAAAAAATCAACTTTGTGTTATAATTAAAAATTAAAGTCAATAAAAAATTTATAGGTACGCCACTGGTTTTACGAAAAAATCCCTAAAACTTTTCTTTATATTTTTTTTTATCTCTAATCCCAAGCGAGTTACAAGTGCCTGGCCAAATACAAAATTTGAAAAACACTCTGTTTTTCCAAAACGAATCAAGTTATCCATGATTGTTTCACCATTGAATTTGTTTCAAAAATCGAAATCGAGATTGCACAATCAGATTTGTTCTATCTCTTTAGTTTTTCTTTCCCTGTAAGGTCAACGAAAAAGCGCCACCTGTACTGAGCGAAAGTTCAAAATAATTTTTCAACTTTTAAAAATTACCTTTAAGTTGATTTTTAACGGAAATAAATTCTTTAAGGTGTTTTGATACATCATAGTATTTTAAAAATTTTTTTAAGTAATATTTAGTGCCCTAAAAAATTATTTAATGTGATGTACTCGATTTTGACGGTAGCCAATCAAAAATGTCGTGGGAAGCCCATTTTTTGCGTTAAAATAAAATTATAAATAATGGAGATAAAACTCCCAGAGTTCTGACTTTTTTTTCGGAAATTTCCTCCCTTAAGGATCTTTGTTGCAATTTCCGCTATCTTTAATGGTTTTTTAGTTATCATTAAAAATCGAAATGGCTTTTTTAAATTTGTTTTTTTTATTTTTATTTTCATTATTGAGAAAAAATCTTCAAAACACCTTCCTCAAATTTGCATTCCGCGTCGAATGAGCTATCGCTCTCATTTTTCGAAGCCTTTTAATTATTTTTCGCAGGAAACACACTTCTCGACTGGACTAACTATAAACACAGGTAGAATTTCACGTGCACGTACTTTTCAAGGTTCGATTAAATAGTAGACTTATTAAATTAACTCCGATAAAATAAAGCAAAACGATTTTAGATTTTCACCGGAATTTAATTCTAACTACAATAAAAAAACAAAAACAAAATAATGAATAACAAATAATAACACATGATAAATTAATGTTAGCGATAAGTGTGCAAGTTCTGTAAATACGGGGAAATAATTAATATAACCTGATAAAATTCGGAATACTTACGTTTTTTAAAAGGTACTCCATTTGGTTATGAACAGTTATCCACCACTGTTGATTTTAAACCAATCCGAAATTTGTTGAATAATTAAACTCCATTGTTTAGAGTAAAAATAAATAACCTTGTTGTTAGTTAAAAGCCCGGCTGGACTATGTATAGGTATATATTTTCGTAGCGAATACAACTTGCGTCTATTACGTAAATTGTTTTATCTGCTTCATTTTGTTTAACGTAAACCCAAAACAATCTCCTGCTAATTATTTATTTATTTGTTTTATGTGACGGAAATGGGGGGTTTGATTTTTTTGGCGTATTAAAAATATCGCTGTTTTCACAAAAACCTTTAAAATTTTAAGTAACTGAATGCATGCCCCCCAGCTGTCTGGGATGGTCAAGATCTTGCCGCCTACCCTTGGGGTTCTACCTTTTCCTCTCATGATTCTTCAAATTTGGTAAACAATTTATCGGGAAATATTTAACGGGGCATTTTTTACCCTTGTTCCATGTAACAAAAAAAAAAACCCAAACCCAAATCCAAATCTTGGTTTTCTAAATTCTGTGACAAGCTGGTATAGTCTGTCTCAAAAATATCGCTATGGCTTTGTGGGGTGTTGAATAACCTTTTTTTACTGTGCGTTTCGAAAAAGTTACCAGAATATAATATGTCGCGTCGAAATCATTTGTCATTAGATGCAAAACAGGTTGTGAAAAATTTATTTTAATTTAATTAAACAGAACTTTAAAAAAAACTTAATTACAAAAACTCCAATATCATCGATAAGGGATATTATTATTGTGAAAATTTAAAAAAAAAAACGTAGTGATTTTCAATCTCCCGTATAACAATAATGTTTAGGATCTAATGAAGGAAAATATAAAAAAAGGCTAGATGAAGACGGAACCAATATAAATATTATGCCACCCTATGACTGTTTATAAAATGGGATGTAAATATCCAAAATAGAAAAAAAAAGAAATGGAATCGCACAGATTACGCACTTTAAATTTAATTACCTTCAAAAATTAAAAGAATAGGTTGGAAAACAGATCCATAATTAACCTTGATGAAACATGATTCGATACACGACCAGAATCAAAGGATGGGTTGATTATCAAAACTGTCAGACAAAAGCACCTTTAAAAAAGAAAACGTATAACCTTACGCTGGTTCAAAATTGCCCAAACTGCTTGCTTTGTCTGCAAAAATATTAAACAGATTGAATTATCATGAGAATCAAGTCACAACTTTTAAAAACTGGTTTAAAATTATCTTTTAAAAAATATTCCAAACAACAGTGTTATTGTCATGGATAACCAAGCCCACAGCCGTCTGCTACACAAAGCACCAGCTTCATCAAGTTCAAAAACTTGAAATTCAGGAATATTTGTTGAAAATGATATTTATTTTGAATTCAGTTACAAAACAACTTTTGAATCCCAAATTCTTGAATTAAAAACAGTATGTTTTTTGGGAAAAGGCTGGCATACTTTTACGTCTTCCTCCGTATCATTATGTTTAACCCCCATAGAGCATTTGTGGAAAAGTAGCAGATCCCTTCTTTTCTTTGGTACCTGATATCCTTGTAACTATCCGTTAAATATTATGTTTAAGTATGTCGAGCTTAAAAAGTTGATAATGCAAGATTAAGAAACCAAAAATCTAATTTCAAACAAATCTCAAAGTTGCCTCCTCCCGATTTTGATAAATTTGGTATACAGGGGTTTTTGAGGGCGCTGATTACAAATCTAAAAAATATCTTTTCGGCAACGTTTTGTTTCAGATCTTCATCATCAAAGGAAAATTAAACTAACCTCATTTTTTATATATTCTCCCTTCTTTTTGTACACAATTCTTGATTTTAAAAGTGGCATACGATATTTTATAAACACCTTTAAAAACCTTTATTTTTTTTTTTTTATATCTTTTTTCCATTAAATTGCGAACAAGTTCAAAGGCGCAATATTTGCTTAAAAAATAAAAGTGTAAAAAGGTTAAAATAAACTAAAAAAAGATTAAAGGTGTTTGTGAAATTTGTGTGCCAATTTAGTGTAAAAATCAAAGTGCAAAAATTCCAAATTGTTCTTCCTTTCATCCAATTAGGGACCTGTATATATTAAAATTTGCCTGGTCTGCCCGTAATCAATTTTGATCCTTTAAAAGATTATTTTAAATTATTAAATGAAATAAAAATCCTAAATGTAAACCTTTTCTTTTTAATAATCCACAAAATACCAAAATTGTGGAAAATCTAAGAGATAGTTATGATTCCCTTACTTTTCTCACTAATATTTCCTATGAAATTTTCATTTTCTTTATTCATAATTATATATTATTATTTATTCGTTTTAACGTTACGTCTTAAAGAAGCACCTAATTTAAATATAAAAAATACCTAAAGTTAAAAGACGGTTATGTTACCCTTGGATTTAACACAAAACCATCCCTCCCAGTCATTTTGTTGTATTATAATAAAAACAATAAACAAAATTATATACAATTTAATAAACACTAATCACTAAAATAAGAAGGTTTTGATCAATCCAAAAAACGGTACTCCGGCTCTTAAAAATTATAATGTGTTGGCTAACTTCACTGTTTATCAGTGTGTAAGTAAACCTTTTTTAATTTTTTACGCAGAATCGGCGGGGCCAACTCGACAGTTATTTTCATACGGGTGGACATTTTTGATCGAAGGGCCATAGCATTGGGCTTCCATACACCTTTAAACTTCCTTGATGTATATATGTAGTAATGAAAGTTAATGTATTCATATTTAAACCAAGATAAAATTAGTTATAAATCTGCCAATTAGAACGGTCGCAAAAAACCATAAAATATCCTAAGTAAACAATACATAAAACCTTTCTTTGGCCGGGCTTTTCTGGGAATGTTCAAGAAGCATTTTTTATGTTCAATGAGTTTATCAGAAAATTGTTTGAATTATTAAGTCAAACGTATTATAATGGAACGCTTCTAAGTTTTATGTAAAATAATTTTTAACTTTGGAAAAAAATAATACGACTATTAAAAAAAATTATCCAAATTATTTTTTGAAAAAAAAACGAAATAGTTGTAAAAAATTTTTTTAAAAAACCCCTAAAATCAAAACAAAACTGATTTAAAAAAAGTAAACAGAAATGAAGAAAATTTTGATTTATTGACAAATATAAGATAAACTAAACATCAAGGCCCTTGATTAAGATTACTTTTGATGTTGTTTTAAGACTAATAAAATGAGAAATTAAATTATATTAAAAAAAAGCAAAAACAAAAAAAACAGGATTTTATGAAAAAAAATAAATAAGAAAATATTTTTAAGTATAAAGAGTTTTTTTTAAAGAAAATCTAATAATTATTCAATAATTTTCATTTAAAATAAGATTAAAATAAAAAATAGTTATTAAAAAAAATAATTTAATTATAGTAAAAAGGCGTAAGGTGCTGGATAAAATGTTAAAATTGTTTATTGGTGGTTTTCAAAAATGGATTGGCTATTTTTTTTTTTCTCCCTCCTGGATTAAATATGTTTAAAACCGTTGTTCCCACAAATTATGTTAGTAACTTTCATTTGAATTTAACTATTTCAAAGACATGAATTTTAACCTAAATTTTTTATCTAGATTTACAAATATGTATTTAATATAGGCCATGGAAGAGCTAATAATAGAACTATAGCAATTTAAAATAATAAATAATACTTACGTTAGTGTCAAAATTTTATGAAACTTAATATTGTATACATACGTATGATGCAAAAATCTAATTTTATAATTCTAAACTGTATCAACCTAGTTAAAATTTAAAAACAAAAATATAAAATATATATATATATATATATATATATATATATATATATATATATATATATATATATATATATATATATATATATATATATATATATATATATATATATATATATATATATATATATATATATATATATATATATATATATATATATATATATATATATATATATATATATATATATATATTATATATATATATATATATATATATATATATATATATATATATATATATATATATATTTTATATATATATATATATATATATATATATATAATAATGAAAATTTTATATATATAAAAAAATAAAAATTATAAAAATAAAATTGGTTTAATAATTAAAATTATATTGAAAAATTTTTTTGAGGAATGTCCCAAATAAAAAACATCTGAAATATAAAAGCGAAGAACCATCTTCATTCCTTTTGCTGTTAAACTTTTGGTCCTTTGGGTGATGAGGCTAAGGGTTTTATTAAAATTTCAAAAATACAAGAAAAAACTCGAAGTTTCATCATCCAAAGAAAATTTGGGTTTTGGGTGTGCAACGGGGTAATGCGCATCGGTCCTAGGAACAATCCAGAAGACCTAGGACTTGATGAAGTTTATAATGTTTAAATATAGATTAAGTTATTTTTTAATTTTTAGAATATTGTTATTTATTTATAAGAAATTTTTTATTTATTTAATGTAATAACGAATAAGATTTAATATTTTATTTTCAGGCCTTATATACAAAATTGGATCAAAGGCCTTCGCTTCCGGTAAGGTGTTCCCACAGAGCTAACATTCTTAAAAAATGGTGAAATTTTTAAAATTTAAATCTATTGTTTTCCAAACTAAAACAAAATAATTTTTGAAAATTAAAATTATTGTTTAAACATTTTTTTTTAATTTGGCTATAATAAAATCAATGCGTCGTAATTTTTTTAAAAATTTAAATATCTCGAAAACGGTTTATATCAACTTTTAACAAGTATACCTGTTTGACTAAAAATGACAAAACAATTATTTAATTTCAAAGATGTAATACAGGGCCGTTCCAAAAAACTGTGATTGTTCAAAATAAAGACGTGTAGGTGGCCCTTACAAGTAAGAGCCGTAATAAGATTGGATTCAACCGTCTCCAAAAGCCCCGGATACCAATTTTAGTCCAATATTTCATTATTATAGATTATATTTAAAAAATGAAAAATTAAATAAAAATTTTAACATCTTGTATTTCAAAAACGGGGTTGCCCCCATATTTGTTTAGGCTTTAATGTTTTTTTTTTTTTGGGACCCTGACCACGTACCAAGTATTGATTTCCCAGAGTCACCCTGTATATTTTGCAAATTTTCAAATTTTTGGAAATTGCAACTAAAAAATAGTTTATAGATGCTTACACTAGTAATTTTGTGTATAACCAGTTTTAAGCACAGTATTTGAGCCGATCTTCACAGACTGATCAACACCAACAGGGTCATAAATGTTCACTATAACCATGGATACAGAGCGTAGATAAACTCAAGTTTTGTTAGATGTTTTAACAAAGGGAAAATTAAAAAAAAAAACAAAACAACTAAAAACAAAAAATACCTCTCAAACACTTATTAATATTGCTAGTACAAAAACTACTAAATGAACTATGTCAACGGCATCACGAAATTCAATAATTGCAAAACAAAGATAACCCTGAAAGTTTTTATCTTCCCCTATCTTTCATTGATAGCTAAGGGGTGGGTATTTAAATATGTATCTTGATATCAATTTTTTCGGGAAAAACATTACTCAAATTTAAATTAAAAAAAACTGATTAATTTTTTTGAAAATAGTCAAACCCATTTCTTTTTATTCGCTTTTTCACTATTTGCGGATTTTTTAAAAAATCAATAATTCCTATATTCACGGCTAAAGTTTCTTTATTCGCGGATCTAATTCATCGGTACATACACATTGATAAAAAAAATTCCCAAAATCCTTTATAAACGCGTCGTCAAATGAACTAATAAACAAAATTGCAAATGGAATAGGACAAAATGGTTTCGAACAGATAAATCAAGTGACTTGAAGTTGCGAAACCAAGATGAATATTTGCTCCCACTTTTAAAAAAACGTAAAAATTTACGCCCATTAAAGAAGACTTCCGCCGGAAAACGTGATATTCAATTTGAAAAATTATAGTGAGGGGTTTAAAGGGAAAGGAAATAAGCTTTGTGATTTCTTTATGAAAATTGATTCGTCTATGGAAGGAAGTCCGATTTTTAAAGGCAAATTGCTTTCCTCTGCGGACCCAAAAAATGCCAAGCAAAAAAAAAATTACAAAAATTTTTTAAACCATTGCCTAAATGAAGATAAATTTTAAACAAATTCAAAAACTTGAATTAAATTAATTTTTTTTTATACTGATTTTATTTTGTCACCTATAGGAACTACCCCTATAATCCCATATAAATTACCATTCCATATTCACGGTTTCTGTATTCGCGGCATATGGACGAAACATACCCCAATAAAAAGGGTTTTTTTGTAAAGTTTTTAAATCTTAAAACTAATTCTAAGTATTTTCCCTTAATGACAGCCCACGTAGCATTTGGAAAAAGTTTTGGGTAAACTCGAATGTGGCACTGGACTATTTTAAAATATAGGGGCATCATTTTGTCAAGAAGATTACTCACTAAAATTTAATGTGACGATTGTCGATATAATAAATAAATATTATTCTTGGGTATAATTGAATATAGAC
>JAHBCN010014008.1:0-23581 GCA_019359885.1 Listronotus oregonensis
AAATGCCAAAACACCAAAAGTTAATATTCTCTTTTAAAAGTGAAATATATAATTAAACCAGTTCTGTTGGTACTAAAAATAAATTCTTTTTATATGAATATATTGAAAAAAATGAGAATCTCTAAAAACGAGCAATAAATAAAGTGTCCATTTAAAAAAGAGTTAATTTTATGTTATATCTTTTTTATTTTAGTTTAAATCATTTTGCTAATTGTAAGTGTTCTACGGAAAAAAAAACAAAATTGTTCAGTAGTCGCTTGATAACCCTGTACTTGAACTGTTCAACTATACCACAAAAAAAAAGATACTTACCAATATGAACTTCATATCTTGTGCTTACTCTTTCCACTAAAATACTAAAAAAAATTATAATAACGTGTGATTTTATATCAAAATTTAAAATAATGTAAAAGAACGTCACAACTCGTCACACTGGTTTATTTTTAAAGTTTTTTGGGAACTTAAGTTTGTCTAGAGCCCTAATATTAATAAAAATATTGAATTATTTATTTGTATTATATTTATATTATCCCAAGTGAAAAGTTACTTTTAGAAGTTTTAAAATTTTATTGAACAAGCAAATAAGTTGGTTTCCTGATCTATGCGTTTTTTATTTTAATGTGAAAAACATAAAATATCCAAATGTCCATTTCGTCTAGTTTTAAAATAAATTTGCGTTTGAATGTTACTGGTTCTATTAAAAAAATGTATATATATACTAGTGTTTAAGACTTGTTTTACATACTAGAATACAAAATTATTTTTTCAATTAATTAAATCAGACATTATTTATGTGAGCTGCTTATGGGTTTATATAGTCATTCAATAATTCTTTATAAAAATTCTTTTAAGTTGCTGGAGTGGATAGTCTTAAATTATCTTCAATTTATTTTACTATAACAGAATAACGTTTTATTGCATTTTCTCAAAGAACCAAACCTCAATTTTGCCATTTTTAGTGTCAAAATTAAATTTAAAAAAGGAGATTATATTTTTTTCTTTAAAAGGTAGTAAATCCATTAAAACTCGACTGTACAAGTGACTGCAAAGTTTTATTTTTCTTCCGCCGGAGCTTTACTTTTCACTTTCCCGCCGGGGGAGAAAAAAGTGTTACCATAGCAACGTAGATACAAACAACAAAACAAGCGTCAACAACTTAATATTTATTAAACAAAAAACAAAACTAAATTATTTATACAGGGTGATTGGTAAGTAAAGGCAAAAAATGAAGACCTGAATTAAATTTTTAATTTTGAATCGAAAACCAAACATATGAGAGGCCAAGTTTTGCAGAACAAAGAGTCGTTTAATCTTGTCGGCATCACTTTCGAGAATAACCTCGACTGGCACAAACACATTGCATCCATAGGCTCGGCAGCTTCAAAAAAGCGTGGATTTCTCTTTCGAGAAGTATTTCCCTTCTTTCAATCTGTATACTCTGTATGTACCCCAAATCAGACCCTCTTTAGAATACTGTTCTCATGTATGGGGAATGGCGTCTCCTACAACACTTAGGATTCTGGACTTGATTCAAAGATTAGCTGTTAGTCTTATTAAGAGTCCCACGCTTACAAAAGAGTTTTTTCTCTTGCCTGCCGTCGAGCTGTAGGGGATCTGTCGCTCTTCTATAGGTTTTTTACGGCTTCTGCTCAGAGGAGTTGGCCAGTATAATTCCTCCTCTGGCAGCTTCTCCTCCTCCCAATCTTCAAATCTTTAGGACCCGTGTGAACAAATTCCTTCTTACCACACCTAAGACACCCACGGTACGTTAGTACTTAGGCCTCAGCCTTCGTGGACTGCCCAAAGATAAAAAAACATTTTCGGCCAATAAACTTGTAGTCTTTTATTGTACCCTCTCTTTCCCAAAAGATCGCATAAACAATTTCAGCACAATATACAAATAAAACCATTTTACTAAAATTATCGTTAACTGCATACTTCGTTTAATTAAAACTATTATTTAAATAATAACAGGATTCATTTGTCAAGTCCTATGCAAAAAATCCAATTATTTTAAAATATCTTCTACCCGTATGTTTTGTTTTGTAAAGCACAACTGTTTTATCAATTTTTAACCCAAAATTGTTTATCAAAACAGAGGTATCCACCTAAATAATATTAAATAAATTATTTATTTAGAATGTTATCAAAATTTTTTTTAAGTTAAACATCGCCAATTTTTCCTTAATTAGGTTTTATATAAAAAGCATACCTGATAATATGTATTACAAAATTAAATTTTAGTTTACAGTTTATTTTTAAAATTCTTGGAAGAACTTCTAATCTTTATAATCCCCTAGAAAGTTTTTACGAAAGTATAAATTAAAGTTTGACTTCCTTTTACGAATTAAATTTCTTTTTCTACGTACCTACTTGTAAAAAGAACTCTGATTGGAATTTATAAAACGAAGTTTGGTACAACAAAGTTACATTTTATACATAGATGTAGAATTTTTTATACCAAATAATTAATCATTTTTTCCAATTAACTGTTTTTTCCCAATAATGCATTGATATGTTCTACAGGGTGTCAATTTCCCGGATATGAACTCCCAAAGAGCTTCAATGCATTCGAGTATTTTGGACATAATTATGAAACCCCAGCATTTATATATCCAATTTTATTTTAATTAGATGTACCAAGTAAGACTCTTAAAATTACACTCAAAGGAAGTGTTATAAATTACTCACAGCCGCAGGGACGGACTAGCTGTGACACTCATGACCCCCTTTTCTATGCCCTGTATTGATAAGAACTTTGGACAATGGTTTTTACAAACCTTACACTATTGACTTAGTCATTAGGTACTCTTCATTGATGTCACTAATCCTAACCGTTTTTGAAAAAATCACTTTATTTACACTGTTAGTCCAACACTTTCTCTGATAGTAACATAAGTCACGGCGTCGCACAGTGATCTAGCTAGGTGAAAAAGCGGTCATAAGAATTTTGTTTTTTTTTTGTTGTCACTAGTTGTTCTCTTAGTCTAACTTTTTGCATACCTTTTATATTTTTTAATATTTATACAGCGCAAGTGCAAATAGGGGATATGACATTTAGTTTGTTGTTTATAAGAAGCTAATGAAGTAAATGAAAAATTAATTCAGCCTTATGAAATGAGGATGTAGAAAATACTTTTACTGGCCAATACTGGTGATATTGAGTGCTACTTTGCACTATACTCTTTTACTGCGAAAACATCCAAAATCCACAGTCAATCAAGCAAACAATTGAAGCACTCCCTTTATTGGCCCTTCGAAACTAGTTGCACACATTCGCTTGACAAATATGTGGAAACCAATAAAGGATCAGGTGACGGAAAAATAGCAAAATAACTATTTTCTTTATTATGATACTTACATTTTTAAATTTATTAAACATTTTTTTTTCTAAATAGTTATCCTTTATTTTATCCACCTTTCAAAAAGCGATAAAGGAAACTAAATGTCATGTTGGTCCATTTCATAATCATACAAAATGGGATTAATAACTATCAAATATATACATATATTTTTTAATGGACTCTATTTGACTTGAATGCTATTTTAATTAAGCGTTAAAACCAAATCTCTCTTAATATTACCTGAGTTTAAAAGCATCCTCTTTTTACCCCTCTAATAAAATATGTTTTTTTTTCTAATAAACTTTCTTTATTTGTTGAAAGCCACTAAAAATAAAAGTAAAAATTATATATTCCTAAGGAGGACCGTCCAAAAGATAGATCATCCCTCTATTTACCTCCTAAGGGTATGAATTTTCGAACAAGATTTAAATGGCACCACCTTAGATCCTCCTGAGTTAAACAAAAATAGAGTCAGAAAAATTGACCTCTACAAAAAAATACATACGGGCAAATTGAAAACCTCGTCGTCGGGTAAAAAATGATTATATTCCTTCTTATAAATAAATTACTTAGGTATCCCTTTTCCGAATGGCAATGATAGGTGTAACTTACCTCCATGTGGCCAGCACGCGTGTTACATTCAAAAATACGAATGGGCATCCCGAATGGGGATGCCGCGTGTTACTTACCTCCATGCGCACCGGACAACATTCGTTACATATAGTTTATCTCTATATTGTCCTCATGGGCGGTTCACGGCGGGTAAATGTGTAATTTATATTTACTCATTAAGCCTTGGTACATCGTACTTATATACTAGCAAGCCGGACCAAGGTATACTTTAAAAGATGTAGTCTATGAAAGTAGCAGAAACTTCGTTTTAAATAACATTTTATTTAAAAAATTTAACGAAAAAACCAAAACGCTTTTACCATTTTTTTTTCGATACGGCTTAAAAGCCCACTCCATACCCTACACGCAGGCAGATGTCTTTAGTTTCTTCCACGAACAATTTTTGCCATACTTATACTTTGTTTTACTTTATTTTTCTTTAGGCTTATGGTGATTACGCACCAAAATTATACTAAATGAACCCTCTGTAACTTAAAAATAATTTAGGAATTAACTTTTAATGCGTCAAATCCCTGGGATCATTAAGGGGTTTAATTAGCATAGGTTGGCATCGGCCCCAGATCACTGTGCGTCATCGTGTTGTCATGTCAACCGCGACGCATGTTGCAGATTTTTTGCTTTACCGTTCACGGGCAAGTTTTCGAGAGCCTAGCTAAATCTTAGATATCGACTGCGAAATGTTTAACGGTCTAGTACAAGGGCTATCTAATAAAAACATCGAGATTTCGTGCAGTATAATTTGTTTTAAATATTCGACTTTCACTTAGGCTTTTTAATAAATATATCATAAATATATTTATTTTAGGCGAATATAAAATTGGAGCCCTGGAATAATAGTAGATTAATTAATTTTAAGGTGGTCTAACAATGATTACAACTTCAAGATTGCTTTTGCTTAATGCTGGGGTAGTTTCAAAAAACCTTAAATTCAATTAACTTCATTCCAACTCCATTCTTATTTTTTTTACACAATTGGCTTAAAAATTTATGTCGAAAATACATTTTTGTGAATAGTTAATTTTTGTGTTTTGTGCTCATTACCTTTTATAAAATATAACCATTTTTGTAAAATATCTAATCCCTTTAATATTTTTACGGCCGAGTGATGATCGCGTTGCTAAATTTAGCGATGGACTTGTTAAAAGTTAACAACGGTTTAGATTGTTTACCGAAACGTCATTGTCAATGTTATTTAATGGTTTTAGTAGGCAACCTGTCAAAATCTGACATTTTGTTAAACATTCCAAACCGTTGTTAACTTTAAACAATTGCTAAGTCTATTGCTAAATTTAACAACGCGATTATCACTTGGCCGTTAAACTTGCAATAATTTGTTTTTGTCTATCGATGAATTAGCGCGCCAATCTGCGCCTAAGAAATAAATTAAAATAAAGTTTTACAAGACTGAATAGTCATTGTAGGGTTTAAAAAATTATAATATTTTAAAATAAAGAAAACTTTTTAAATAATTCCATTTTTTGAAAAGCAGTTTATATTTTAAAATTCGGCAATTTTTCCATCCATTTTGTCATCGAATAACTTGGAATTCCTGTTTCTTGCTTCCGCCTGGTGTTAACTAAGTTCACATTGTGAAAATGTTTGTTTTTAACAGGTTTCAAGATGTTTAAAAACCAGATTACCATCGTTACCTAACTAATATTCTTTACCTACTACTATTAGTATGCCGGTACCAACACGATAAAGAAGATTTAGGAAACAGGTGTTAAAAATGTTTTATTTATAAGAATTTTTAGCATTTTACATATATTAAAATCAAATCATGTTTTTGGTTTAAAAAGAAATTAAAAAAATATACTTATTGGCTTTTGAAATGTAATAGATAAATACATTTAATAGAAATCAGTTAATTGTTTAAATGATTTATGTTCGCGTCTAAGAATATCCTATTCCCCTTTTTTTTACACAAAGCAACTTAAACATATACAGATTTATTTATGGGAAGTCTGGGTATACGTTTTTGGAGAACGTAATAATTAAACCATTTTTTTGTATATCAAAGAAGGACAGACAATCCACGATGTTCCAAGGACAGACAACCCACGATATTGCCGGTCAAGCAAGGAGTGTGACCTTTACGACGAGGGTCGCGTCCCATCTACAGGAATGCTAAGCGAGAGACGTGTAAAACAGTTGTCACCTTTCCCTTCAAACCAATGAAATTGAAAGTTACCCTTACAAACCATAATAAATGAAGAAATGTGGCAATGAGGCGATATGTTTTGCTCTATTTTTTTTTTCACTTAGATATTCTTCCAAACTTTAAATCGAGCTTAGACAATCTGTATACAGTTCGATTCTTTACTTGAAATAAATTCAACAAATAAAAAAAGTTTTCCACAGGGCAACAAAACTTTTCTTCAAAAATAATTTACATTGATGTTTTAATAATTCACATAGATGTTTTATCAATTTTTATTAATACATGCTGAAAATTTGTGGCGAGGGGTTTTCGACATTCGCGAATCGATTTTGCATGTACAAATTTTGGAATTCCAAAAAAAAATTGTCAAAACTTCTTTATGACCCTCCCTGTCTATTTAAAACTCCCACTTGATAACGTTTAATTTCATTGCGAAGAACAAAGTCCTATGAAATTTTCTGATATCAACATAGTAAACGATCGCAATAGGATGACAGCTGTCATTAAGGTTTGGGACATATGATGAAGAGTTTTTCTTTTCTGTTTTTGTATAAGGCTTGTTCAGTTTTTTTTTCGATTTTGTGTATTCACTGTGTTTCATAAAGTAGTTTTTTTTTGGTATTGCGAAATTTGGACATTAGCAAAGCCCTTGTCCCCAATTTTTAGCATGGTTTATTTTTTAAATAAAGTTTTTTATTTAATATTTTATATACAACACAAGAAAAATTTTAAATTGGGCAGTTATGTATTACTTGATATGCGATTTAAAAATACTTTTAAAAAACTTGAGTAATTGTCTTAAAAGTTGCGGCAATGTTTTTTGGCGCTGATTACGAATTTAAAAGAATTTTTAGTCGAAAAAGTTTTATTTTCGAGATATCCAGCATCAAACTTGAAAATTGTTTTCACTATTCCTCGTTCTTTTTGCACGCAATTCTTGATTTTTACACTAAATTGGTAGACGATATTTTATAAACAATTTTTCAAAACTTGTTTTTCTATTTATTTTAAACCTTTTTCCATTTAATTGCAAAGCTTTACCCTCAAAAGCCGCAGCCATGTATACACTAGGGATTTTTTCATCAAACATGGCCGTGGCGTTTGAAAGTGAAACTTTGAAATTTATTAGAAAAATAGTTATTTACCTAACAAGTGCGGAAAGTGATACTTTTCCCACGCAACAACAGTTACAGAACGAGGGTAGCGGAGTTCGGTAAGCATCAAGAAATTGGAAAAAGACACTTTCCGTACGTGTTAGGTACAACTTTTTTTCTACAGTGTGTGGAAAAAGTCAAACTAAACAACCATTAGATAATATTTATTTTTACCATTACTACTTATTATTATTAACAACATTAATCGTAAAAGAACAGTTGCAGCTTTGTAAAAAGAATCGCAGAGGCAAGTTGTTGTGGGTAAGTTGCGGAGTTGGAAATTGCCGTTGAGATGCAATTGAACCGGTCATCGTTACAGGTAACAGAGACACATTGCTTGCTAGAAGACGGCACAATGGGCCTTGAGTGCGTTTTGCTGTGTTTAAAGGTAGATGAATTTTGGGATAATATTTTGTTTGATAAGTCCTTCTTGAAACTTGTAGAGCTTTCTAGGTAGCCTTCTGCAACAGATGATGACTTCCAACCTCCAAGTCTTTTAATATTCGTTATGCCTTCACCAGAATTAGCTAACATTATAGCTGAGGAACGGCGAAAGCTATGTCCCGTGTAAAGTTATGGGTTTGGAAGACGTAAATAGGCAGCTATTTCAGAGGGCATCTTGCCAAAAGTATTTATTCCTATGCACTGGACAGTACAAGCCAATTTTTGTAATTAACAAAAAATCTTCTGTGTGGTGTTTCGGGCTTTCGTAAACTGGAATACTTTCTATACAAAGCTAGATATTTTCCATTTTTAATTTCCTCAAATGACAAAACTTCGTCTAGAATGGTTTTGGAGTCTTGAATATTTACAATTAAAGATTCCCCTTATCGTCAATATCATCAATGCTAATTTTCATTAATTCTTCTCGACGACACGCACCAGCTAGTCTAAAATTGTAGCTACCTTCATCGCTAGATAGACATCATTTGGAGCATCATTAATAAGTTTGCTATTTCATCTCAGAAATTTTGGCCTTCTTAGGTCTAAATCCACATTTGCTTCTTCAAAAATGATATAACTTTGAAATATTTGCTTAAATCCATGTTCTTTTCGATCTTAATGACACTTTTTAACATGGAATACCTTGACCATTTGGTATTGGTTTATGTTTTAGCAAGTTCCTCGAAATATGCCATAAAAACTTCTTCTTTCATACTTTTGATTTTTTTCTCGCCACACCAGCTTGTAAATGCTGTATATTCTTTCTCGTACCTGTGCCTCGACTTGGATGGCAACGAATCTAAATTTGCTATTTCGGCTGCTTTGAGAATGGATTCAGGTAATTCAGACGATACTGATCAGAATGTACTAAAGACACTTTTAATTATCGATGACTTTTAATGACTTTGATCTTTTATAATATGGACACCGGCACCGGTCAAAACTAAAAATCTGACAAGCAAGTTTAATATATAACCCGGATGTTTGAAACAATGTTTTAAAACAATGTTAAATTTTTTTAGTGAATATTTCGTTGATTTTCCCACCTAATTTGTACAAATAAAGAATACTATGCCAATAATAGAATTATTCCCAAGTCAAACTTAAAATTAAATACTTTTAAGTACCTGTTTAAGGGGGAAAATTTTTAGTTTACTTTTCCACTAGTGCGGAAAAGGAATTTTCCAAACAAAATTGGGGGAAAAGTGCTGCTTTCCCCCGCTAGAAAGAAAAAGATATAAAATAAATAAAAAAAAAAATTTCCCAAAAATGTTTATAAAAAATTGTGTGGCGTTTTTGGGTTTAAAAATCAAAATTGCCTGAGCCGGGAAGCTTATAATTGCTATCTAAATAAAAAAATAAGGAAAACATCTATTGTTACCCAGCTTTGGGCAAATGGTTTCATGCAGCTGAAAATATGTTACTTTTAAAAATTTATCTAAATAGGTCAACTTTTAGTAAACCCTTTTTTGAATAAACCTAGTTATTAAAATTTAATAGAAAATGAAGGCACAATAAAATGTAGAACGATTTTAATTATATTTTTGCAAGTAGTACGAAAATTTCTTTTTAAAAGGGTTTTAACCAAACGGTCGTTCTTCATGGTAAAATTTTTTGAAGTACGATGTAAATTACACTAGGTCCTAATCCATATTTTTTTCTATATGGGACATTATATTTAAAAGCAATTCATTGGTATCAATGATTAAGCAGCCTGAATTTTGTTAGGTTCTTCTAGTATTGTGCATAAAAGCTAAAAAAATAAAAATTAAAAAATTTTTTAAATTATTTTTATTGCTAAATAAGTATCTTATTAATTATATCTTTTTTTTTTTGGGTAAGGCTTTGTCTCAATGTGGATATCATCAAAAAAGTTAAATGTGAAACAACAATTGGTAAGTTTTTTTTTCTGTTCGTTTATGGTAATATTATTTATTTATACTACACCCGCCACGGGTTTATATCTTTTATCGATTTATTTGTTCTACAGCGCCATCTCTTTTGGGGGGACTCTTTTGAGAACTATTGATTTACCAGTTCCCTATTATTACGCGCAGGAATACAATTTATCGGGGTTTTTCTTGTCGCCAGAGGGGCAAGCGTGTCAACGGGGTTTTTTTGTACTTTAGTCCTAAACATTTAAAATTATTAAATATACCATTTTTTTTTTAATTCCCCAAGAATTAAAAACCCATTTTTACTCCCAATACGATTACTAGTTTAAATAAAATAACAGAAATTTTAGTGTTTTCTTTACTTTTTTTGTATATCAGGAGTATTAATTTAAAATTGTATTTCGCTATTTATAACCGAATTTTCCCTAATTTGACAGCTTTCCATATTCAAAAAAGTCAAAAAACCCTTTTAAAATTTCCTATTATTATTTTTTTTTTCTGAATGTTTATTTAAAAACTGTATGGCAGTACTCATGTATTAAAACTTATTTATTAAGGGACAATACATTAAAGGAAAATTTTACCAATTTATACATTTACAAGGTATTTAATGTTAGCTAACCCTTACCTCTAACCTAAAAGTGAGTTTTTAATGAAATCTCGTTTCTTTTTTTATTTTTAAAACTAATGACATTCATAAATGTTGCAAACTACTTTCAAATTATAAGAAAAGCATGGAGATCATGCAATGGTCAAACAATTTCAATATTTATTTGATTGACATGAACATGCCAAGTTCAAAAAATATCATATTGAGCACCCAGAAAACATGGTTGAGAAATTTTTACCTGCTCCTATAGATGAGCTATAATATACCACCTAAAATGCCTTTATGCAATAAGTAATGGTGACTTCTTAGCATACCAATTGCAAAGTACCCCCGGGACAGTCATTTCGAAGATTTTGAATCAGAAAGAAGAAATTGGTGTTTGCCTAATATGTACACAATTTGTTCGATCTAAGATTAATTGCACAACAGGCTGAGGGAAACAAAAAAAGTGGTGCTACCGAAAATCCTGGGAATATCTTTGAAAAAAACTGCAGAGTGTCCTGGCATTTCCCGAATTTGTGCGGCTGATAATAGAACCGAGTAGAATCTAAACGTCGAGGAATGATGGCATTAGTAAATCAACTTTTTAAGGTTTATTTTCGAATTAACAAGCTTCATCTATGTAAACCTCTCATAAGAGCCATAGAATAAGTCCTTTTAAAGACACCTTTGCTCTTAAAAAAAACAGATAACAGATCTTTTTGGACAAAAGCTATGTTTGATAGTGATTATAAGGCAGCTGATAAGTATTTAAGTTATGCATTTGAAAACTGTCGGGGGAAAGTCTCAAAAGAATAAGAAGTTGATATTAATATATCTTTTCGGGTTTAAAAAGTTTTGGGTTTATACAAATAGAAAAGTTCTTTAAAAGTATGGTTCCTGAATTTTTTGGGAAATTTTGGGCCAAAAACTGTATCAGAAATCTCAAGTGGTTTGATGGGATTATGGAAAAACATGAAACTTTTTATTCGATTGGTATTTATCTTAAGTAGATAAGTTGAAAATCATTGCATATAGAAATTCTTTAAAAGGTCTATTTAATTTTAAATACACATCAGATTCCTGTGGAGTCTTTAAGCAGCATTAAATTTTTAGGCCAAGATGTTTGATTTAGGCAAACACAGTGTATTTGCAACCCCCAATTAATGAAGGCAAAATTAAGGGATATATTTCACATCAACAAGAAAAAAATTTTGTAAAAAAAAGCAAAATCCTTTTCCGTCTTTTACACGTAGATATTTAAGAAGGTATTTTTAAATGTTTTCATGCTTACTTAAATGTGTATCTTTGTATATTCTGCCAATATATTTATTGAAGATAATATTATAAGTTTAAAATTTAAGTAAAATAAAAAGCCTATTTAGTTTAGTTTTGTAATTAAATTTCATATATTATGATGATTCATTCGTATTTTGTAGTATTTATAAAGAAATAAAGCATTTTATTTATAGGCAACACTCGAGGTTAAACTACATTAAGTTATTAATTACATATATTTTATTAAGTTAAATTTGTCATGGAAAAAAATATCCTTTAAATGAAACTTTATTTAAATTGTTCAATTTTCTTTAAACTTTTATGTTGTTAATGTCTCCTCTTTTATTTTATATTGATTTCAGTACTGATTTGACATATCTACCAAATAAAATTGGTGTTTAATTAATTTGTATTATTTGTTAACAATAAAATGGTGAATGTTATTCTAAAAGGCGTATTACCCTTTACCCTTGTATGTAGGGTAACATACATGTCTTTCTCTATTTCACGTAGTTAGTATTTTTGTTTTTCATAAAATTAAAAAAAAGCAATATTTAGTAATTTTGTGATATATGTTTAGTTATATATGTACCATTTTTTAGATTATTTGTGGTATTTCTGTGTTTTTTATAAATTCAGTTATTCACATTAAGCCAATCGATGTGGCTCCTTAAGATTAAAAAATTCTTTCATACTAAACTTTATATTTTATATACCAGAATCTCAATAATGGTCCAAATGAAAGTTATAGCATATCCTTCGCCATTTTGACAAGAAACAGTTTATGCAAGAAATAATATAGGCACCAGGCAATGAAGAACAGCGGAAAGAATAAACATAAGAATTTGTAAAAACGGTGGACTCATGTTTGCCTACTTTTTGGGACTGGTCACAGGGGCTGTATTGAGTGCGTAGAAAATAAAACAAAAAATAGGTGCCTAAAAAAATAATTTTATTAGGCAAGGCCACGCAGTTTTCTGCTTCTAATTATATCAGGGTTCGCCTAGCAAAATGCCATCTGTTTTTATAAATCTTAGAGATTTTTTTATAAAGTAGATTAGGCCCTTTAAGGCAAATTTAATAGTATAATAATATGACTTGGTGAATTGACATTAACAAAGTGCTAAAAAATCATAATAGAATAAAGAAGAGAAAATAGCCTTATTTTTTACATTGGCATAGCAGTCATTTGCAAAATATATTAAAAAAAAAAAGTAAATATGTTCTATATTTTTGTGGCAGATTTATGTTTTGGTACTCGCCTTGAAATTTTCTAGAAAATGGGACAGTCCTGGTCCCGGGTTATAGCGAACTGAGCCTGCTCAGCCCTATTGACCCCTAAATTAATGAATAGGTAATACATTTAATATTTGTACCATCTTTAAAACACAAAACACTATTAGATCTCCAAGTAACAAAAACCAAAGCATAAAGTAAGCAAACACCAGAATATGAGTTCCTTGTAAATGTAATAAGTTTTATAAAGGTTAAGCTTCCAGACTACAGTAGCCAAACATAAGAGAACAGAAAATACGTTAAAAACACAGAATTCCAGAAATAAAAAACTCTGTCAACACATTTGATAACAACCACATAATAAACAGGAATGCTACTAGTATTTTAGCAAAGGAAACTTGTTAAAAAGACGTTAAATAAAGAAAGTGCATTTATATATATATATATATATATATATATATATATATAATATATATATATATATATATATATATATATATATATATATATATATATATATATATATATACATATATATATATATATATATATATATATATATATATATATATATATATATATATATATATATATATATATATATATATATATATATATATATATATATATATATATATATATATATATATATATATATATATATATATATATATATATATATATATATATATATATATATATATATATATATATATATATATATTATTATTATTAAATAAGGGCATAAATGTGTAGCATCAATCTGTTAATTTAAATAATACATGGATACATATGCTTGATGCTGCAGTAATTTCAGGTAAATTTAAAATCAATTAACACACCACACCACCTTTTTTGTCTTTTTTAAAATTATAAATATACCACTCAAACAAACTAATATGTAATTTATGACAAAAAAAAGCATAGACATCAATAATAAAACGTCGAAATAAAAATCTAAAAATATCAGTAACTAGAGATAAAAAGTTGCTGGGACAGTCCTGGTCCCGGATTATAGCGAACTGAGCCTGCTCAGCCCTATTGACCCCTAAATTAATGAATAGGTAATACATTTAATATTTGTACCATCTTTAAAACACAAAACACTATTAGATCTCAAGTAACAAAAACCAAAGCATAAAATATAAACGAAAACACAGAATATGGATTCCTTGTAAATGTAATAAGTTTTATAAAGGTTAAACTTCCAGACCATTAGCCAAACGCATAAGAGAACAGAAAATACATTAAAAACACAGAATTCCAGAAATAAAAACTCTGTTAACACACATTTGATAACAACCACATAATAAACAGGAATGCTACTAGTATTTTAGCAAAGGAAACTTGTTAAAAAAAGACGTTAAATAAAGAAAAGTGCATTTATATATATATATATATATATACATATATATATATTATATATATATATATATATATATATATATATATATATATATATATATATACCTACTCTATATATATATATATATATATATATATATATATATATATATATATATATATATATATATATTGATGACAAACAAGAATAAATGCTAGCATCAATCTGTTAATTTAAATAATACATGGTTACATATGCTTGATGCTGCAGTAATTTCAGGTAAATTTAAAATCAGTGCTTACTGCACACCACTTTTTGTCTTTTGAAGTATATAATACTCTCCACTCAAACAAACTAATATGTAATTTATGACAAAAAAGCACAGAGCACAATAATAAACGTCGAAATAAAAATCTAAAAATATCAGTAACTAGAGATAAAAAGTTGCTTTCAAAAAATACCAATTTTGGATCAATATTTAGAACAGTTCTAGGAACTTAAAAGTTAATTCGTTTTTATAATAGTTTTCAATTTTAATTAACCTTTATTAGTTATCTTAATATGCGGGACTCAGACTCGCCGTTCTAGTGCTGAATAACATATTTTATCTCACATTTTGCCTTTACAAAAGCACTTATAATATAAAACCAAAACAATAATATGTCTACAAGAAACTCAGCACATTTCTAAAAGACTGGACATTTTTTATTTATAATGAACTTTGGAGAGTGTTAAACGAGAATTAGTAACTGGGTTTCACTACGTAATAATAGTAAAAAGTATCACGGCAAATTTCAGAACAAATTCCTCAGTAAAAAATGTACAAAACCCAAAAATTGGGGCCCAAAATGCATAGTTTCTAAGATAAGGGTTTAAATTTTTAAAAAAAAAAATCTCATGTAATTATTTTAAATACCATGTACCCATTTTCTTAAAATTTGTCGGTGTTATTTCTTTTAATAAGGGCCAAATTTGAACTTGAAATTAAAATCCCAGTTCAGTCACGGACGTGGCTATAGCTTTGACAAGGAGGGGTCCCCAAAGAAATTGATGCTCTACTAGAAAAAGCAAGTTGCCAAGGCTAGTAAGATACTCAATTTTAAAACCCATTCCTAGATGCTGATGGGTTCTTCGTGTCGGGGGGGCTGCGAATCGCATCTTCTTTTCCCCAAACACCCTGCGATTTTGCATTCTCATAGTCACCTTACCCAAATTGGTTTTAATGATGCTCATTGGAAAAACCGTACGGCGGAAACCAGCAAACTTGATACATTCGGCAAATGTACTGGATCGTCAATGGAAAAAGAAAAATCAAAACTAACATTGGAAAATGCATAAGTGTATTCGATTAAAGGGCCCCAGACAGCCGAGCGGGTTGGGAAAACTTCCGACACACAGTTACACCATCTTTTTCCCCACTCTGGAGTGCCTACACAGGACCATTACAATCGACGCCCAAGGGCAGAGGCAAAAAATTTCAAAGCCCCACATTGTCTTTGACAAAGTTCATTGGGCTTGGTCTCTCTTTTGAAAAAAAAAAACTTCAAAGAGATACCCGATTTGTCCCTTTTATCTCTTTAAAAGCGACACTTATTTCTTAAAATAATTGCGCAACGAGAAAAATAGATAACTTTATAGCTTGGTTTGGTGCACGCCGCAAAAGCGGGGGGGCGGGGCCCATTCCCCCCCCCGCCGCTGGCCGGTGCAAGTGGCGTTATTAAACCCCGGGCCCCCGCCCCGTGGCGGGGCCATGAACGCGGGGGCCCGGTAGAGCCCCGGTCGTCGTACTTGCCGCCTGCAAAAATCCCAGGCGTAAAATTATGGTCTTTCTTAGAAATGTTTCAACTTAAAAAAAATTAAGTAATTTAGTAATTTTTAAATTTATCTCTATAAAAAAAAATATATAAATTTATAAATATAATAAAACTGTAACAAAAAAAATTTATCTTTAAAACTATTTGGGAATTTAAACATCATGAGAAAAACTGATAAATAAACTACTATGTTTTTCCACTAAAATATATTCACAATTATTTTACTGCAGTTTCACTCAAGTCATTTTTAAACAAAATTTTTCGATAAGTCAATAAAAAATAAAAATGATTTATACCTCTAAGTGGTAAATATATTCTTAGGAAGCGGCGGGGCAATTAAAGTTTATTATGGTTTGGCGACAGTTTAAAAAGCGGGGAAAATACAAGTTCGGTTTGGTCATTAAGCAGATTTTTCTTTTTTTTTGCCTTTGTATTTTCCAAAAGGGGTTCAAATGTTTAATTCAACCAAGGGCCTGAAAAGCGTCTGTGGAACAGGACATTTCATCTGGCTTTTTGAGAGTTTTGGCTTGTTGCAGTTTAATTTTTTTTTAACTTAACCCCTTTTTGTAGCCTGTTGATTCTTCAATGTATCCCTCGACTACCGTTGTCGATTTCCAACCGCCTAACCATAATTCAAAATAATCTAGAATTTTTAAAATGATGACAAGCTAACCCTGCTTTAAAAAACACAAGCCTGAATTCAATACACCTACCCCCTTTTTTCAGATTTAAATTAAAAGCTTAAATTTTAGCCCTAATAAAATTTTTTTTAAAAAGTCATATAAAGTACCCCCAGTTTTTAATCTTCGATTTTTTCTGAGAAAGCCTAAATTCCGGAACGTAAGCTGCTTTGCGTATAAGACTTTCTCGGTTTTATTTAAAAAAAACCGGTCTCTCTGGAGTAAAAAGTATAAATCTACGCGAAAGTGGAACTGGCAAATATTAATCTTAGTTGGCGTAGTTTTTCTCCATTTTTATAAAAGTCCTTCTGAGCCTTTATAGTTGGTAGGTATATCTGCAGGGCCTTTCGAAAAAAAAAACGGTATTTACTTTGTTGGGAAGCTTTATATGTTTTTAAATAATATGCAGATAACTCGTATGTGAACGAGTTTGGTTAACAAGGTTTTATTTTATAAATGAAAATACTTGTGCGTTGGTGTTCTATTGTGGGTCCATCATTTTATTCTATATTTATGTTGATGTGTCAAAATAATAGGTCTTAAAATTAAAAAAAAAGACGAATAAATCACCCTATCGACAACCGACTGCATAGTTTTGGCTATTCGTTTGTAGGAGCAAAAGTAATATATAAAGATGTGGGGTAACACACAGGATACTTTTAAATCTACAATAAAAAAACTTAGCGCGTGAAGGACCCTTCCCTAAGGCAAAAAAACCCATTATTTTTTTTTTTAAAAGTTGAACATCTCAAAAAATTACCCCCAAAATTTTAAAGTCAATTAAAAAAAACTCAAAAATTTTTCCCTTTTAATTTAGTCTCCTCTTTGAAAAAAAGCCCAACCTTCAAAATATTAAAACTGAACGTTTTTCTCAAAACTGCATTTTAAAAGACCGTGACAATTGCGATTCTAAAACTGCATTACTGATTTATTTCAAACTTGGTACACATTTTTTCCAATATACCTCTTTCCCCCGTTCCGTTTTGAATTTTTTTTAGTGGGGTTTTTTACCCCTAAAATGGCGAAAGTTTTTGTAAAAATTAGCAGTTTTCACTTTAAATGACCGCCAAAACTTTTAAAATAAAAAAAAAAAACTTGGGAAGGTTTTAATTACTTCGCCCAAAATTTAAAATGGTTTGAAAATTTAAGCTGAGATACAGTGATCCCCCAAATAAATTATTTTCTTTTTCGGGGAAAAAATTTGGAATTTTGTTTATTTTTTTAATTTAAAGAATGTTGTTGAAATCATACTTAATAACGTACTGAAGATTTAAATAATTCCCTTCAAGCCGTATTGCAAAAAAAAAGTTGCTAAAAAAAGTGTTTTTTTTTTGATTTAGCCTTTATCCCCTCTTAAAGGCAAGCACAATGATAAAGTGACACCAATAGAAGTAATCAAAACGAATCATTTATTTTTCTGTATAAATTTTTGGAATGATTTAAAAATATGCCAGTTTAAAAAGGGAAAATATTTTTTTGATCCCATTTTTGATACCAAAATCTTTTTAAATTTATTTGTCTGTAATTTTTAAATTTTGATTTCTACTTTGTTTGATTAACTTACGTCAGGGTGAAACTAACAAATATTTGAGGATAGGTTTCCCTGCTCTTCGGACACGAAAAATAAAAAATTGAAAGGGCAAAATTTTAACCCCTACATTCCGAAATTAATTTTTAAAACAGTTTGCTGATCCTGTTTTTGACAAATTTAATTAGTTTATCATGGTAAAATTACTACCACAACTAACTAATTACAAATTTATGTTAAAAAAAGGTTTTAATTTATAACAAATTACTGAGTAAAATAAAAAAGTAATGTCAAGAATACCACATAATATAAAACAATGGCTAGAATAAGGGTTTTTATTGTATTTCATTATTTTTGATCTTATTAAATATAAAATCTTTTTAATAAGTCTGAATTAAATTTGAAGGTTAATTTAAGTCAAATGTTATTGTTCTTAAAAGAAGGGTCTCAAATACCAACAACTAACCGACCACACTTTTGAGGCAAATCAGGAATGGAATCGAAACAAACACGAGAATACTGAGAGAGCACATTGGGAGAAAAAAACATGAAAAAAGTCTTCATGGGCCCACATTAAAAAGAACGAAGAAAAAAACTTCCCCAGAGGAAAGAAAAATGTATAAAAAGACTTTGCATAACAATAGGGCTACTAAAAGGGCACGATAACCTAAGAGGACACCTACACAAGATAGGCTCATACAATGGGGACCCAAGTTGCAGAATGTGCGACGAGGGGGAAGTGCGAATGTGTAGCGTTAAATCACAAAAGACAGGCACTATTTGGGCAACTGAAAATGAGCCCACAGGAATATATCAACCAACCAGTCTCAGGGTTATACAGAATTGTAGAAGGAACAACTAACCACAACCATGCGGGTCTTGCACGTACGCTAATGGGAGGTTGACGGATTTTTTTTTTAAATATTGAATAAAAAAAACTGAACCTAAATTTTGACTACAAAAACAAAATTTGTAAAGTCATATGTCCACGTCTTTTTTTTTTAAATTAAATCTTACATGAGAGACGGTACATATTCCGTCACAAAAGATCCACAGAAGATCTTTCTTCCTTTATCTTACCCAACTCAAACAATTCCCTCGAGTTTCTTAATGGATCCCAGAACGTTGCTCTTGGCATATCTAAAGCTTTTGATTAGGTCTGGCAAGATACCCCCTTACCCAACTTTCTTCCTACGGTCTTCTGTTTCATAGAATAAACGAGTAAAAATATGCCGTATGTGTTCAGTTTTCCAAAATACTGCGGATTATTTCAGGTTTTTTTTAAAGATAAAAAATCTAGTTGATGTTGACTGACATCAAACATAACAAAACAGTGTAAATGTAAATGTAAAATTTTATCTTTTCTTTTAATACCACAGCGTACTACACTAATATGTTCCCAGCAGCATATCATGTAAAGCATGAAGCTTATTTGAATAAAGGTTTTCTGGACGCATTTTAACAGCAAATGTCGCATTCTGATAAATGGCTAAAAAAATAATTTTAACGCCAATCTGAGGCTAAAAAAATATAGAGTGGTGTTTAAAAAAATTAATTTTTGGATGCTTCTAGTCTAGAGAGCCAAATTTTAGGTGTTTTTTAAAACTTTGTAAATAAAAAACGGTAAAGATTTTTACCATCGGGTTTTTTATCAGTTGTTTATTTATGTTTAAAGATTACAAAAAAATTTAGTAAAAAAAGGCAAAATTCAAAAGTACAGGCTTGCAAGCTGGCCCCTGGTTGTCACGATTGATGATCTGAAAAAAAATCTTTGTTATTTCTTAAAGAGTATAGATGTAGATTTTGTTTGACAAGAGCTTTTTTGATTTTTGTTTTCTACTATTTTAAAAAAATTCTCAAAGTTAAAAAAATGAGGGAAAAAATTACTCTTCTTTTACATGGCCGCCATTATGCGATTTTTTTTGCAAATGGCTCTCGTCAAACCAAAACTATATCCTTACTCTTTAAAAAATAAGAAAGGTTTTTTTAGATCATCAAGAAGGGTGGAATCGTGTTAACCAGGGGCCAGCCTTTAAAAAAATACATAAAATTTGGCCCTCTAGACTAAAATACCCTCTTAAGAGCGTAACTATACACTATAAAAAGACTTCAAATGTTAGAATAACATCTTTATAAATAAGATAGTAATCAGCTTTTACATGTCCGCTGGATTACTCAGTATATATATCACAAAACTCGTTTTTATTACCAAAAAATTTTTAAACTGATAAAGAAAATAAACGTAAGAGTAAACCTTAAAGCTACCTGATTGTAGGGTGTTGCTAGCTTAAGTCAGTTCTTTTAAAAAAGCCTATGCAAACAACATTTGTTTTGATTTACAAATTATGAGTTTTAATGATTATGCTAATATAGACAGTAATCGGAATGAAATATTTATTTACTCAAATGGCAATTAAAGGTACAATTTGAACCTTAGAAACACTAGTGTGTAGCGTAAAACTTAAATGAATATCCAGACTGTGAATTAAAGGATTTCCTGTGGAAGAAATAAAATACGATGTTTTATTGGAAGTTATAATAAACTATTGTGTTTTTAAAACAGCAATTCCGTATACTTACAGATTAACAAAAAAATCATGGTTTTATGTTTTTTGTATAGTTTTTCATGGGATTATGATCAGAACAATGGAAAGAAGAGAAAAATAAAGTATCAGCGGTTCCGACTCATTGTTTTGCTTAAGAGATTACTGATGAATTCATTATGTTTTTGTAAGAATTTATTATTTAAGTTATAATAGAATTTCTATCTGAACATTTTTCGATCCAGATGGAACCTAACCTTTTCTATTACGCTTTTTTCACAAAGTTTTTTGCTGAACATCCGTGTCTTGCTTGTTGTCTATAATACTGGTTACAACATAAAATGATTGCGCTTGCTTGCAGAAACAATATTGGCCTAAAAAATGCTGGGATTTTCTTTTAAAATCTTATTTGAAATCTTAACTTTTTTGAAAATCAGCAATATATCCTTTGACCACTGCCGAAGACTTCCACTCTCCCTGAATCCGTTTTGGGGAAGCCAGCGTAATAATAATTATTAATTCATTCTTTGCGTGGACAGGGAATAACTAAATGATTAGGTTTGTAAGTCAAATACGGTTTATATGCTGTTTGTGGACAATACATGTACTGACTAGTCATTTCAGGGAAGGACACATTTCTGTGTTTGACACATATACCTACATAACGCCACAAAATAGTTTTTACGTAGGAATATAAAATTTCTGTTTAATTAAACAAATTAAAAATTTTCTATATTCCCAAAAATTTTTCATTGGCGTAATAAAATTAAATCTAAATATCAATGATTTCAATAAATAAATTGTAATAATCATTAAAATCTAATTTTTGCAGGAGGGGGGTCATCATGCCGCAAAGCAGTGTTAAGCTCATTTGTATGTTGTGTCAGTGACATGCATTAATTACGGTCGTAAACTATGTTAACATGAACATTGGTGGTAGCTTCTGTAATCCATGTTATTTTATGGAAAATTTGGAAATCAATTTCCAAGTAGATTTGAGTTAACCTGGTTTTTAAAATTAAATTTTTTTTTCTTTTAAAGAAAGAATAACGAAATTTTACTTATACACGTCTGGCAAACAAATTTCTTAAGTGCGCAGATTTTCAGTGCGATATAAGGAGATGCCAATTTTATAGGCAAATGCTTGAGCGAAATAAAGACAGACAGAAAACGGGTAGCGGCTGATTCCCTTTCTATTCCCGTCGGTTATCTAGCAGAACGACATGGGATTCCCCGTTGATTGCAGGTAAAAGTGGTTTACAATTTATTTGTTTGCATTTTTAAGTCCTTCTCGTATCGTTAATTTTACATAAGTCAAAACCAACAAAGTATTTTATTTAGAAAAGTTTAATTTTGACAAAAATTGTTATGATTTTCCCATCAATAACAACATAAGTGCTGAAGTTGGGTGATGGTGACATATTATATAGGCGATAAAAAGGATAATGCTGACTCAAAGATTCTGAGGACTAGGCATAATGTAGTAGTGCCTATTGACTAGATTACGCTAGGGCAACATTTTGAAATTTATGTTACCTACTCGTTTATTTAATGTTTTAATATTTAAATTGGTGTAATGTAAAGTTACATTAAGTTTAATTAATGTATTAAACTTTCGCACGCCTGTTGTGTTTTCCTTTTTAACAATATTATTAAGTGGCAACACTGCACACACTACTCGGTATGAACCGGTACCCGGCCGGCAATGCAAGTGAACGCGACGGGCAATGTTGTCAACCAGTAAACATAAAATTATTTATGTTGCCTTGCTCGATAAAATAACATATACCTATTATTAAAATAATAAAGTATCTTTAACCATTCTAAATACTAATTTTTTTTAAAATTTTTTTTTTTTCTAAGCGAAATTTTTTTAAAAAAAAAGTTTTATTAAAGGTATGATTTTTAAAACATTTTAAAATTGTAATAAATATCTTACGAAATGACAACCTGTCACAATATCCTAACGAATCGTAGGCACCGCGCCGTCGTTGTAATGAAAGTGGGATGATAGGGAAATTGTTATCGTTTCTTTTTTTCTGGGGTCTACCTTGTATCCTACTCTATTACATTAAAATTGGCTCGCAAGCCCTTCCCTTGTCAAACCTGTATTTTGGAGCTAAGAACGGCGTTTCCTAACCTTTTTTACGAACGTACCACTCGGCAAGACAAAAATTTTCCACATCACTTAGTGGTGAGAATGTTAGATTAATGTCAAATGGAATTTAAAAGGCTGCTCTACTTAAAATTAATTTTTATTTTAATAAATTATTTGCAGCTTAAATTTTACTTTACCCAACATTATAAACATAAAAAAACATTACTACACATATTAAAAAATGAAAAATGTTAATGAAAAGGTTGAGCTTGGCGATTCGAAGTCAACAGGGCAATGTTTGGTTTAAAATTGCTCAGTCTCAAACAAAGATTATCTTCCATACACCATCTGTCTCACATAAGTAAGCCGTTGTAAAAGGGATTAAAAAAATAACCGACCTTTCAGCTAATTCCGAATAGTTCTTTGCGCCTTTGAATCCGTAAGTTAGCTTTAATTTCTGATCACAGTTGAATTTAAAAAACTGCTCTTCTTCTCTCGCAGTAAAGTTTATAGGCAGCTTGTCGATGTCAACAAATAGTGCTTGGTTCCCAAATAAATTTTAAATCTTTGAATGGGTATTTTCTCTGGGGTTCATCTTACAGAGGGGTTATTTTCCTAAAATTATCAAGCATTAAAAACAGGTATACCTTTTCGGGTTGTTTAAATAGGTTTTGTCCGGTGTACCAACACAATGTCGCGTGCTACCACATTAGGATACCACAGGTTAAAAAGTTTTTTTTAAATAGTGCGGCAGTCAAGCATTTCACCCTTTGAATTTTTTTGCACCATTTTTTTGAAAATTTTTACAGATATAGAGGATTGAAAAAAAAAATTTATTA
>JAHBCN010014009.1:0-23472 GCA_019359885.1 Listronotus oregonensis
ACGTTACTAAATGAGACACTCAATTGAATAAATATACAAGCTTATTTGCAATGCATTTACAGTTTACTACCCCATTATTTAATGTGTAAATTGGGCGTATTAACAATTTTTTAACTTAAAATTTATCCCTTTGACAAATAATTGATTTGAAATTTTATTATTTTAAAATCATAAAGAAAGAAAAAGGTTTTTAAATTATTTTTTTTACTAGAATCGACCTAATTAATTGTCAAGGGGTTGAAAGATTTAAAAATTACTTATTATCTAAAGATAATAGTATATGTTCACAAATTTACTAAGATTCAATCTGTAAAAATGTAAAAGCTAGTTATTAATTGAACAAGAAAAAATCGACAACCTTTTTAACTGAATTTAACAAAGCTAACTATTACAAAAAATATGTGAAAAAAGTTACAATTTTATTCATAAAAATTGGCAAAAATTTGCTTTAACCGATTAAAAAAAAATACACTCAAATATCCTAAATATTGTTTAAACAATTTAAATACTTTTTTGCCTCATTCATAAGGGTATTGATTTTATATAGAAAAATAAAATTAAAAAAATGATCAGAATCGGAGCTTTCTTAAGGACTTCTGAATTTTGGCTGTTTTATATATTCATTAACGCTACTAATACAGACTTCTCTCATATAGAATGTATAATAGAAGCATTTATATTCTTAGAAGTGTTTAGTATGACTCATACTTACTCTAAATTTTTATAGTCCAAAACCGGGTCGACCATGTCAAAAACATTATAGTATTTTGAGCTTCGTCGTGCTATATCGGCTGCAGTCTCACCACTATTATTTTTTATTGTCGGATTTACGTAGGGATGCATTAAGAGCAACTGAACTGTATCATAACAAGCTCCATGAGAGGCTGCTACATGTAGAGGTGTTTGACCTTAAATTATTATTTTTAATTATTATTAGCATTATAAAATTCTTTATGTAGAAAATATTTCAGCTGATTAATAATTTACATATGTAGGTAAATTAAATAAAACTGAAAAGAATTACAATAACCTGCCTAAAGCTATGTCAAATATTTTTGCCCTTAACTCAACTAAATTTACAGTAAATTCGTTGAGTTAATTGGTCCCACAAAAAAAGTCAAGAGGAGTCAAATCCGGTGAACTTGCAGGTCATGGTATGCTACCTCTGCCACAAATAATTGGTTCAGAAAGTCCTGAACTGGCCTTGCGTTATGAGCTGGACAGCCATCCGGCTGAAACCAGATTTCCTTGAAATTAACATTTAAGGTCCGCACAGCTGGTATAATTTCCTTTTGCAGCAATGGAAAATATTTTTCCCTACAATTTTGTCGCCCAAAATAGCCGCCCAAACGTTTAATTTTTCCGGGAATATTATGTCCGTCCAGGCGTACTTTATTGTTTATTTTCTCGTGACCAATATCTGGCGAGTGCAAGATAACCATGAAGAGAAAATAATGATTTATCTGTAAACAGAATTTTTTTTTTGAAAATCATTTTCAATAATTTTCCTTCTCATGGTCTCACAAAACTCCATCCGCATGTGAGTTTTAACCAACAAGATGAACATCGTGATAAATAGTTTATAGAATTGTTTAACCTAAAAACAATAAAATTTGCAAGATATTTAAACCTTAGTCTGTCATTTACTATAACGCCCAGACATTTAATTTTTGTAACTTGTTTAATGATTACTACCTCCAATAGAGAGGTTGCCTCTAGCAAAGTAAGTTGTAACTCCCACAGTGGCTATTAACGTATATTTACTGTTGAAGTATCATCCGCAAACAGATAAATTTGAACTCCCTCTGTCTTTACAGCCCCCAGAATGTCATTAATATGTAATATACTATAAACAAATTTTTGCGAGGTAGCCATGTAACATATTTACTTGTGCACAGCATAGCTAACAGGCAGCACGATCTCTTCCTGGCGGCGCCTTTGATATTCTTAACTACAAAACACGAATGAAATGCACACGAAACGATTTCAATTTAAATAAAGGAAACAGATCATATCCCAGCAAAATGGCGCCTAAACCTGGGCAAGAGAAAAGTCAGTACTTTCCCGCCAATTTATGAAATCGTGCTGCTCTTGGTTAGTTATGCTGTGATACCAGTATGTTCTGGTTACCTCGCAAAAATATGTTATATATGTAAACTTACCTCCTTCAGATGTTGCATTCACATCTGCTCCACACTGTATCAAAAAGGGCGCACTTGGCATTGTTCCACTGACAACAGGAATGCAGTGGCCCCCTGAAAACTGGGTTTTTTTCAGATATGTTGGCGCCGTGTTCAACTAAAAACATATCGGGGTGAGGAAAAAGGGCCCCCCTTAACCTAGAGTAATATAGACTGGGTAAAAAATGGGACATTATATTTTCCATATTGGGGTGATTCTTGGACTTATTTTAAGAAAAAACTTCCTATAAAAGTATGTCCTAAAAATCTTAAGTTTTGAGATACAGGGTGATAATTTAAAAAAAAAAAAATCAGTTTTTTCAATAATAACTGAGATAATATTATAGACATCTTTATAAAATTTGGTACATGTCTTCTATGCATTAAGGTGCATTTTCTCCACCAGTGGCGTCCGTCCGGGTCTTCATTAAAATTTTTTTGGGGAAAAAAAAAAATTTTCGCCACTTTTTTTTCTAAAATAAAAATTACTTTTAAAATCCACTGCTTTCTCCTATTTTTTAACAAATTTGATCAACTGATTTTTCTTTGTCCGACGCATGGTTTTCGTTTAAAAAAATAAAAATCGTTTTACTTCAGGATTAATTCCTCAATTTAATCATATTTTTGCTTATATCTCCTTTATTATTCATATTAGCACAAATATTTATATAACTTCTTATATAGACAATTTAAAAAGCTGTATTTTTTGTTCCATAACATTTTTTGTATCTCTTAGAGTTTTTGAGATATTGACGTGTTAAATTAAAAAAAAAAAAGTTAATATGCCAAGAAAAAAGTTCTAAAAAATTTATAAAACAAAAAATACATCCCCTTTTTAAATTGTTCATACAAAATAGTAAAAAAATAGACAAAAATGTGATTTTTTTCCCAAAAAATTTTAGTCTAAAATAGGAAAAACAAAAATTTCTATGGGGGTTTGGGTTTTTTTTTTTTAAAATAAAAAATTTATTTTATTTATTTGAATCCCATACCACTTAAAATTTGCGGAAAAAAACCCCAAAAAATTAAAAAAAATTTTACAATTAAAATTTTTTTTTGCTGTATAATTATCTTCAAAAAAATCACGAAAATTCTTTTTTTTTTATAACTCGTAAATTATTGCATTTAAAAAAAGGTTAAATAACCAAAATTAAAGGTCTTTTAAAATCATAATTTATGTTAAATAAAATTTCTTGTAGCTTTTACAGTTTCTAAGATATTGACGTTTAAAAAAAAAAAATTGTCAATATCTCAAAAACTAAAAGAGATAAAAAAAAATTGTAAAAAAAAAAAAATACAGCTTTTTAAATTCTCTATAAAAAAGTTTTATAAACATTTTAATAGGATGAAAAAAAGGAGATATAAACTAAATGTGATTGAATTGAGAAATGAACCTAAGTAAAACGATTTTTATTTTTTTAAGCGAAAACTATGAGTCTGACAAAGAAAAACCAAGAGATTAAATTTGTTCAGAAACTAATAAAGATTTTAAAAGAATTTTTTTCCAAAGTCAGGGGTCTCCCAAACTTTCCAGCCTTGGGCCATCCCCATTACCCCAGTAAGTTCCGAGGGCCAAAACCATATTATCATTTGTTGCCGGTGGTAAGAAGTGAAATAGTCCACTGATGAAAAAAAAGTCCAAAAAGTACACAACGTTTAAAAAAGGCTGCAAATCGGACTAAAGTCCGCAAAACGGCAACACTGCATATTATTAATTTTCCTGTCATTATCTGTAATTTCTAGATTAGTCGTAGAGTACGAGCCATGAGGAGTAACGGACCGACATCTGGGGGAAACACAAGGGGAAATAGGTAGTACCTTCTATCGCTAACGATGGCGCTAATACCACGTACAGAATACAGTGACTGTATACAGAGACAGTGGTGACAATGGAGGTCTTATTTCTTATTGGCTATCGAGATCACGTGGTATTTATCCGCCATGTTGCGACTAATTTAGTCTAAATTTATCATTTGCTTTTGTGTATTTGTTAAATATTTTTGTGTAAAAGCATTAAATTTGGCGAATGTAAAGCAGTTTTTAAGTGATTTCTGGTGCTGGACATTAAACAGTGTTTGTGTAGTTAGTATTTGTAGTTGAAGACGTACAATAGCTGTAATTTTAAAAACTAAGTATCTTTGAAAAACAATGCCGGGTTGTTCTGCAGTTAATTGTAGTAATTCTACTAAAAAGGGGTTTTTAATGAAACGGTTTCCAAGAGATCCCGAAAAAAGAAAACTATGGTTAACTAAGACCAAGAGAAAGGACTGGACACCTACAGATCATTCATATTTATGTGAGGTTAGTTATTTTACTTGTCTAAAATATAGTTTATATTTTAAGGGCTTTAATAATTTTTAGGTTCATTTTGCCCCGAAAATGTGGGAAAAACCCGCGAGGATGGTACCCCGTAAATTGAAAGTAAATGCATTTCCAACAATTTTTTCATTTGCTCCTCAAAAACTCCAAGAAAACTTCCATTTGAAAGAAAAGAGTTATCTCCAAAGAAAGTTAAACAATCTCTTATCCGGTAAGTTTAATATATTATAACTTAAATTTATCAAATTACTCTATTTATTTACTTAATAAAAACTAACCCCCAATTTTAACTAATATTGTTATTGTCTTTGTCTTGTAAATAAATTTTAATAATTTTTTAAATTTTCAATAAAATAAGAGAGTCATTTTTTACTTTTTTAGGTGAAATGAACAAGCCAATGAAATGAGTAGTCAGCAAATTAACATTTTTTGACTCTGCTCCTAACGAAAAATTTTTACATCGAGTGCCGCTATACAAGAACAAAATAGTCAATTTCCCCCCCACTTTTTGTAAGCGAAGATACTCCATCAAATTTTTTTTCCCGAGATTTCTACTTCATCATAAAAGATGTGCAAAATGAAAAAAAAGATGGAAATTTATGAAAAATTTTTTTTTTTTAAAAAAAGAGCAAAAGGGAAGAAGATATAAAAAAAATGTTAAGAAGCAAAAAAAAAAACTAAAAAAGCATACAGAACCCAACAAATTTTAAAATGGCTTATTTAAAAAGGATCAATTAACAGCACTGGAAAAGATATATAAAAAAAAAGTCCCCAAACTTATGAAGTGGCTAACAAACCATAACAAAATCTTTAAAATTAAAATTTAGTTGTGGCAATAATGGATATAATAAATATGGGGGGAAAAAAATTTTTAGGAAAAAATTATTAGGTTTTTTTGGGTTTTTTGGCCCAAAAATTTTTTTAAAAATTAAAAAATTTTTCCAATGTTTTTTTAAAATATTATAGATTTTGCCCCAAAATTTTAATTTTAAAAATTTTTTAAAAAATGAAAAAATTTTAAAATTTAGATTAAAAAAAAAAAAATAAGTTAGCAAAAAAAAACAGCCAAAAAATCTGTTGCCGGACATTTATTATAAAAAAAAAAATTTACTGGATTAGATGTAAGTTTTGAAAGTTATTATTAAAAAAAAAAACTTTTTGGGAAAGGGTATGTTCTCAATAAAGCATTTTTTAAAGGGCACTCATTTGTATTTTGTCATGAAGTTTTTTCCCAAATTTTTAAGCTTCATGTTTTCATTTTTTATATTTTTTTAATGTTACTTATACCCCTTGGCATCTAAAACCACTTAATTGTTATACTCATAAAACTTAATGTTTTTCTATATTGTATAATGTAAGAATTTTTAAAAGCAAAAAATTTAAAACCAATTTTGCCTTTTATTTTCTGTGCTGAACGCAAGTTTATAACCAGCTAACCATACTAAATTGATTTTTTAGGTATCTATTCAATGCCTATACATTTTAAAACTAATTTATAAATAATTTCAAAAAAAAAAACATATTCTTAAAATTTATTTTATATATTATTTTCCAAAAAAAAATTTTTTTTTTAAATTTTAAATAACAACATATGAAGATGCGATAAAAATATTTGAATTTAGTCGCAACATGGCGGGTGGGCGGAGCCTACGCCCTATTGTCACCACTGTCCTGTATACAGTCACTGTAGTACAGAATAATCTCGTTGGTTCGAGAAAGTTCTGGTGTCTTCCACTCACTTCTAGATGGCAGTAATTGGAATATATAAGAAGGCTAGTGGCGCAACCACAAGTCAGTTCCTATGACACTGTTGTTAAATAAAATATTGCATACCTCCTTAAAACGTGTTTGTGCGTGTTTAACAAGACATCATAACAGTATTTTGATTTGAATTGTTGCTTTTTTGTGTGTGAATTAGTAGTATGGAAAAGAAGCGAAAAATTGATAGTGAATGCAGAAAATTCAAAGACCCGTGGAACATTCAGTATTTCGTAATTGAGTCCAGTAACAAGGCGCTATGTTTGATTTGCAATGAAAGCATAACATTAAACGTCATTATGAAACAAAACATTTTCAAAATTACTCAAAATATACGGAAGTTTGCGGACGAAAAATTGAAGCTATGCAGCGCGGATTGAAATCCAGCAATCTTCATTTACAAAACTCAAAAATGAACAAGAGGCTGCAACTCGAGCCAGCTTTCGTGTGGCTCTTGAAATTGCAAAACGTGGAAAACCATTCACCGATGGAGAAATGATCAAAGAATGCAAAATTGCAGTAGCCGAAGAAATGTGCCCTGAAAAGGTAAATTTATTAAAAACTGTCAGTATGTCAGCAAACATTGTGGCTCGAAGCGTGAAAACATCGCTGAAAATATATCCTCTCAACTGTTCGACAAAAATGGACATTTTGAGTGGTTTTCTTTGGCCTTGGATGAGTCACGGATGTGTCAGATACTGCTCAGGTGTTGATTTATATTCGAGGGTAGATAAAAGCTATGAAGTGCACAAAGAACTTCTTGATATGTATAGTATTCATGGCACAACTACTGGTACAGATATTTTTAAAGGAGTTGAAATGGCCATTAATCAAAAGAACCTTGATGGAAAAACTTGAAATGTATTACAACTGATGGGCCAAAACATGAGTGGGAAAGATAAAGGAGTGGTCGCTCTTGTGTCAAAGGCTGTGAAAATGACGGTGGTTCAAAACCATTAGTCTTACATTGTATCATTCATCAACAGTCTTTGTGCGGAAAATGTTTGGATATGTCTGACGTTCTGAAACCAGTCATATCAACTGTTAATTTTATCAGATCTTTTGGGCTGAATTACCGACAATTCCGACAATTTATTGAAGAGATTGGAGAAACTTTCTTCCTTATCATACTGCCGTACGCTGGCTTAGTTGTGGGAAAGTCCTTCCCGCCTTTTTTGAACTTGAGCAGTGATCGAAATTTTTTGAATGACAAGCATCGCCCTCTTACTGAATTACAAAACAACGCATGGCTGTGGAAGTTAGCATTCTATGTTGATTTGACAAAACATGTGAACGAACTGAATTTGGGATTGCAAGGAGAAAACCAGCATCTTCCTGATTTAACACTAATATCAAATCATTCCGGAAGAAATTGAGACTGTTTCAATCACAACTACGAAGTAAATGTTTTTCACATTTTAAAACATGTGAAATATTCAGCCACACTACTGAGACTGCGTTTCCTATCCCGATTTTGCAATCGAAACTTTGAGTGCTTTGAAGATAAATTTTGATACTCGTTTCTCGGACTTTGATGCCATTGCGAATCAAATTAAGATTTTCAGAATCCTTTTGATACTGACATTGAAACCCTAGCCCCGAACTTCAAATGGAAATGATTGATCTACAATGCAGTGATATAATTAAGAACAAATATCAAAACTCATCTTTGTTGGAATTTTTATAAGAGTCTTCCACTGACACAATTTGATAATTTGCATAAATTTGCTCGTGGTCTGTTTTTTGTTTTTTGGTACCACTTATTTGTGTGAGAAAACCTTCTCCAAAATGAAGTACACAAAAAATGTTTACAGATCGAAATTAACTGATGAGCATCTTAAATCTCTTTTAATAATTGGTACAAGTAAAATTATCCACAACTACAATCTATCGTCAGTGGAAAATCTCAATTACATAAATCTCATTAGTATTTCATATGTCATTATGTTTGTTATAAGTTATGTGATTATTTAAAACGTATAAAATGTTAGTTGGATTCATTTCAATAATTTTTTTAGTTATTATATACTGAAGTTAAATTTCCTGCATATTATACATGTCTTTACTCATTACAATTCTGTGTTTCTTTACCCAATTATCACAAAAACAATAACAATAAGCCTACAAGAATGTTATGAGTTAGCGGAGTTAGCCCATGACCATATCAATGTAGATGTCACATTAATAATTATTCAACATAAAATTAGAATACTTCAGTAAACTAAATTTAATTTGCTATAAAAATTATTTGTTCTCAAAAAAGGAGTTTTCAAGTATGCAGCTCTCCGCGGGCCGGACAAAATCTGTCCGCGGGCCGGATGTGGCCCTCGGGCCGTAGTTTGGAGACCCCTGCTTTAAGAAAATGCAGTGGAGTAGTATTTTTTCTCCAAAAATATTCAATGCAAAACCTGTACGAACGCCACTGGTAGAGAAAATAAAAAATTTTGTACATCAAAAAATCTACCTTGATGCATAGAAGACATGTACCAAATTTCATGATGATGAAGTCCACAATATTGTCTCAGTTATTAATAAAAAACTTATTTCTTTTTAAAACTTTATCACCCTGTATCTCAAAAGTTAAGACTTTTAGGACATACATTCAAGGGAAGTTTTTTTCTTAAAATGAGTTCAAGAATCACCCCCTTAAATATTAGCATAACTAAGTTATTATTTAGTCTAAGACAGTTATTTATGAATGTATAGAGTTCATTACCTAAATACTTAACAACTTCTAAATGATTCCCATAGCAAGCTCTATGTAGTGGTGTGTAATTATCTTTATCTGTTGCATTGACAAGAGTGGGATCTTGTTCTAAAAGATCTTTGACAGCTTGTAAATCTCCATTTTCCGCGGCTTCCAGTATCTTCTTTTGCTGTTTTTCTTAAAATAAAAAGTACACTTTATGTAGATATTCTAAAGTGAAACATTTAGAGTTGCTATCTTTTGTTTGCGACAAGTAAGAACACTTCTACCGGGAGAGAAGTGAGGAGCAAAAAATAATGTTTATATCAAAACTGCCTAGTCACAACACATTAAAAATTTGTAATCAAAATAACATGTACTAACAACTTGAATTGAAATATAAAAAACTTTATATTTATATTATCAAGAAAAATAGGAAATAAACAAGTATTTCATATTAACAAATAAGGACTAAAATTGGAGTATTCTACTGTTGTTTGGTCGCCTTTCTATTAAACATATATTGACAAGGTTAAGTCAATTTAGAAAAAGTTTCTTAGGTATGTTACATATAAAAGTGGCTTCCCATATGCAGAGATAGATTTTATTGCTATACAAAGTGTCTTAAATGTTGACAGTTTTGCCTCAAGATGGAGAAAAAATGACATCATGATGGCTCACAGAGTTCTTCAACCTTTATGTTTCCAGGAGATTCCTTAGGATCAAAAGAATATTTAATACACACACCGCAATGGTCTAGGGATATATTTATTTCAATGAGTGTAAACGAGTTTTTATCGTGTTTAAATGTTTTGGGTTGGTAAAATATGTTAAGAATATTGATAAGAGATGGGCATTTTAATGTTTTTTTTTTTGTATAAAAAATGGACTACTTTATTTTACGGTTCAAAAATGGGAATTCTGCAAAAACTTTTTTTTAAATCAAAGCAGGTGGACATATCAGTTTTAAAATTTGAAAATATAGGTCAGTATATTGTAATCCAAAGTAGAGTATAGACTCCGTCTGTTACTTATTTATCATGCAAAGACGCCGTCTTAACCGGGATGAAATGTTGCGAGCTGTTGGAATGTTAGAAGCTGGTACTAGGCAAGCTCTTGTTGCTGAAACTCTCCACACATCGCAGAGCGTATTCTCGAGATTATGGGCACGTTTCCAAGAAACAGGTAATGTTTCTGAAAGGCATCCAAGTCCATCACGGCTGATTCGGCCTGCTCAAGATTGTTTTATTGTGTGAATGGCTAGAAGAAATCCCACAGTACCTGTTACAGAAATATTGAATCGGGTACGCGAAACGCATAATATCGCAATTTTAAATTCTACAGTTTGAAACAGATCGTATGAAGGTAGATTACGTAATAGACGACCATTGAGATGCCAGCCACTTTCTAAAGGAAAGCGCGCTGCTCGTTTAGCTTGGGCAACAGAACTCGAGAATTGGACTAATAATCAATGGGCCCCAGTTCTTTTTACAGATGAATCTCGGTTTGGGTTGCATCCGGATTCAAGAAGACTGAGGATATGGAGAGAACCTGGACTACAAAGAGTCTTGGAAAATGTGCAAGAAGTCCACAGTTATAGAGGAGGCACAGTAATGGTGTGGGCTGGAATACGACTCGGCGGAAGAACCGATCTCGTTTTGGTTGAACATTTTTTAAACACTCATCGATATGTGGAAGAGATTCTTCAACCATTTGTCTTACCCCATGCAAGACTTGTTGGACCAGACTTTATATTGATGCACGACAACGCTCGTCCTCATGTCACCAGACATGCTGCACAATTTGTACAGGACAATCATTTTACCGTTTTGTCATGGCCTGCTTAATCACTAGACCTTAATCCAATCGCTCACGCATGAGATATGGTACCAAGAAGGGTTTTGCCTCAATTTTAGAACCAAGAACAACTGTTTGATGCGTTAAATGCTGCTTGGTTTGCCATAGCTCAGAAAGATATGGACAATTTAATTCTGAGTATGCCAAGAAGGTTCGCGCAGTGATATACTCCAGAGGAGGTCATACTCGTTATTAAAAAATTCATCATTATAAAAAAATTGGTATATGTTTAGAATATGACTTTTAATTTTGTTTGATATTTAGTTGAAGTAAAAAAAATGGTTGTACGCCACTGTAGTTTTTCTTTTCTGGTATCTACATTTAATTAAAATATTACATTTTGTACAGAATATGATAAATTTCCATAAATTATCTTTTTTTGGCCATATATTTTTAAATTCTTTGATTTATATCCCTAAAATAGGAATATCCTTAGACCATTGCGGTGTGTGTATTTAAACAACTAGAACAAAACAGAACAGAATCAGGCAATTAATAGAATCATGAGATATTCTAATGAGATAGATATAGATGTTTTATGTATCCGAGAGCTTTCTTATAAACCATCTAAGCATCATTAATATTTCATTGATTTCTGACTTCTTTAAATATAACTTGGAATGTATTATGATGTGATTACGATAGTTTTATTTTTTTATCTTTGTAAAGATTGGGCAATGCTTATAAAATAAATAAATAAAAATCCTGTATTCTCGAGGGTATTCCTTTATAATTATAATAAAAGTTAGGATTATGCATAAAAATTAAATTATAAGTTAAAAAAAGTTAACGTAACACAAGACGAGATAAATATTATGTGATCAAATGGTTTTAATTATACCTACACATAAATTAAAAATTAAATTAAGTTAAGAAGATAAGAGAAATTAGGAACTAAACAAGTAATTTATAAAAACAGATAGGATCGTGTTTTCCATGGTTATTAATTAATATTTTACTTAAAATTACCTGTGGGATTTCTAGACTTATCAATATCGTTAAGATCATCGTCCCAACCACTAACTTGCAACCTCTCGTCATTCATCTAGACTTTTTTGTTTTTTCTTAAATTAAAACAAGGTTAATTACAATTTGTTTATTAATTTGGCATTAATCAGGTGAGACGCGTCCAACCATATCAGGGATAGCAACAAACATTGTGTTGCTACTGGACTAATTAGCACATATCTGCCTTTACTTGCGAGGTAGCCACAACATACCGGTATCACAACATAATTAACAAAGAGCAGCACGATTTCTTTTTTTTTTTGGTTAAGTCGGGAAAGTACGGTCAAATTTCCGCGTACAGGTTCAGGTTCAGCCGCCATTTTGCTGGGATATGATCTTTTTTTTTTTATTTGGATTGTTATATTTTCGTGTGGGTTTCTTTCGTGTTTTGTGCTTAGAAATATCAAAGGAGCCACCAGGGAGAGATCGTGCTGCCTGTTAATTATGCTGTGCAGCAAGAAAAATGGTTATCTCTAAACTTTACTAGACAAAGCCAGTTGTGTGAAATTATAAGCTTTATTTAGATTCACCTTCGAGGATATACCCAAATTCTTTATTTTTCTTTAACTTGTAGAACTGTTCACTACGTTTTGAACTGTCAAGAACAGTTCTACGTAATCACTTCAACATTTGGTGTATTTCGTTTAACTCCTAGACCCCATTAAAATAATCGGCGAATCAGGTACGCTATGAGAGAGAGATAGCAACGGCGATGATTGTTGCTTTCTCTTTTTAATGCAACCACGTTTTCAGCACTTTGCCTTATCCCTCCAGGTAAGTATATGCTCGAAGGTTTAAATAGGTAAAAGCTGGAAGTATGGAGGGTAAAGGAAAGGAGAAATAATTTATATGAGAGACAAATTGAAAAAATGTCCAGTTGTAAGCAGTAAATAGGTGCCGCTAGCATAGACAAAGGGTACGGTATGAAAATAGCAGTTGTTGACAAATTAAAATTTGCTGAATTAGGAAATATGGAGGTTCGCGAGATAAAGGAGCACCCTATCTTATAGCTGTTTGGTTAAAAAAGTGGCCACAAAATAGCACTAAATAAAGAGGCGCTGGTGTAGCAGAGGGTATGGTGTGAACCAATGAGAACCAATAACCTTGACTGCGATATATAAGTGAAGTTTAAAAACGGTCCTCTGGAACACAACCCATCTTAATTTAGTGCAATTTGAGGGCCATTTTTGTAGCACAGAGATGGTGATCCTGGCGTTTAGAATTCATGTTAAGAAATTAAGCAGAGTCTATATCTAATTATTAGTTTATTAATCTTAAGATTAATAAACTCTGAAATTAAGTAAATATAGCCTAAAATAAATAACTGCTGTTAAAAAACGTAGAGGTTTGTCAATAGTGTGAGTGTTTACTTGTAAAAAACAATCGTAAATTGAAGATAAAAAATGATTTTTTATGATGAAATGTAATGATTATTTATATTTATAAAACGGAACGGAAGTTCTTCTGTCCTTGTTTATTTCTTTATCCTATTTTTATTACTTTTGGCGCTCTTTTTGAAATTTACCCGCTTACTACTGCAGCGCTACCCTAATCTAATGAATTTTGGCGGACAGTTTTTTATCCTAAAGATAGTTCTTGTTCCCTCTACCCTCCATAGCTTAAAGGTAAATACCGGCTAACTAGCCTACTAGCAACAAAATTACCGAAGTTTGTTGCTACTGGTGTTATAACCAGACTTCATAATATTTCCTTTCTCTTATGCAACCCTAAACACCTGAATCGTTTGATTTTTGTTTACGTTTGCATTTCAAGCCAAGCACCTGCCACACCTGTGTATTTGCGACCGTTTTCTCGTAAAACAAAAGGTACAAATCACTGAAATATTCACATTTTTTTGCAAATTAAAAGTTAATTTTAAATTATAATCAACAAAAATTCATGGTAGCCATTGATATTATTTATCTAAATTAGTGAACCTGTTAAACGAATTTATTTTAATTGATAATTAATTAAAATTCTTTGGACTATTAATCATATAGGCGCTGGTAAACAATGTTTTATTTTTAGGATTTATGCAATAAGGCGTATATAACATTTAAAATTACCCTGATGTACTGCAATGTCTTCTGGATACGATAGGACCTACGACAACTATAACAACATTCCAAGAGATCCATACAATCAAGATCCCTACAGGGACCCTAACCAGTTTAGAGATCCAAACCAATTTAATCAAGACCAATACTTCAACCAGCATCAGCCTTCAAGTCAATCTTACGAGGAAAAATACGCTCACGTAGGAGACTTCACGCCATTTTACATTGCTGTGACTCTCTGTGCAATTGTTGGATTTACCCTCTTTATTTTAAACATTGCCTTGGGGTGTTGCTCTAGATATTCAGAGTATTGGAAAGATAGACATACAGGTAAATACATTTTTTGTGTACAGGTTGCACAGGGTGATCAGTTAAGGGTAGCGAGCGGCCATATCTCATAAGATATTGGTCGTATAGATTTGAGAAAAAAAAATCATAATAAAAGTCGCCAAGAGAAATTGCTGGAAATTATTTTCGAGTTTGTCAAATGTCTGCTAGAGGGCGTAACAACCAACACCAAGTAGAAAAATGGGATTTTTATAGAATTTTGTCTAATGAAAGTATATCGATGATATCATTTTCATATTTACTGACCATTTCCCTACATTTTTTGTCTAAAACGTTTTGTTCTATCTATCAAAATAAAGCGGTGGGGAAGTTCAATTGTTTTTTTAAACAAACCAAGATTTCTCCCGTTTCTTTTGACCGATTTTAGCAAACTTGGGCTCATATGAAAGAGCATAATTTGCACTACAAAACGCTTATTTGGTTTTGAATTTTTGACTTTTGCTGTCGCCGCTAGATGGCGTTAACTGAAATGGTAGCAAATTTTTGAGTCTTTTAAAAAAAAAACAAATGTAATGGTATATTAATTTTTATATATTTTAAAAAAAGATTAATTTCTCTATAATTTAATGAAAATAATTTATTATCTACCTTTTTTTGAACCGTTGATATTGACCAAAATATAATTTTATTACATTAAAAAATGGCACGCCACTGTTTTTTATCAAAATAAAAATCAGTTTTGTAATTTCTTATTAGTTGCTAACAAAAAGAACCTCTTGACTTTTTTCGTTAGACAAACGGTTTTAGATTAAAAAAATAGGTTTACATACTGCTTACAATGATAATTATAAGGTAACAGTATGTAAACCTATTTTATTTTTTTAATCCAAAACCGTTTGTCTAACGGACTAAGACGAGAAATGTAGGGAAATGGTCAGTAAATATGAAAATGATATCATCGATATACTTTCATTAGACAAAATTCTATAAAAATTCCATTTTTCTACTTGGATTTGGTTGTTACGCCCTCTAGCGGACGTTTGACAAACTCGAAAATAATTTTTGGCAATTTCTCTCAAAATATTCGTAATTTATAACATATAAGCTTTAAGGACGGTCCAAATTTTTTTTTCTACCAATTTTAGTTACATAGAAGCATCAGTTTTGGATGTAATATATCTTATATTACTTTCAAATATTGAGTTTACTTTAATAAAACTGGTAGAATTTTTTTTCAGCAATAAGTCTACCATAGATCTATGCCCTATAAAACCTAGGCGTTAAGGATGGTTCAAACTTTTTTTTTAACCAATTTTAGTTACATAGAAACACCAGATTTGTATGTAATAAAGTAGGAAAAAGGAGAAAGTAGAAAAATAATTCAAGGAACATTTAGAAATTGTTGCGAAATCGTTTGTCTCTAAGAAGTAAATAAGTTATAATATACTTATACCCGGTTGTCGAAAGCTTGATTAGTACTTAGAATGTTTAACAAAATGTCAGATTTTGACAGGTGGCCTACTAAAACCATTGAATAACACTGACATAACGTTCTGTTAAACATTCTAAACCTTGATTAACTTTTGCAACCCGGGGTTATTGTTTAACTTTCTTTATTTCCGAGTTTTTTTTTTCAAATAATATAATATAAATTATTGAAGTTTAACAAAATACGTTTTATAAAGTTGTGTATTGTCAATTGTCACTTTTTCTTATGTCAAAAAATTTTCAAAATACATAGGTTACCATGGCAACGTTGAGAAATGATTGTATTTCATTGGTCGAAAACTGTTGGTGTGAAATTTTCATCTTAATGCAAGTTTCGACAAAGGCGCAAACTTGCAAAAACTACACAAATGAAATTTGCATGTTAAAACTTCTCCAGTTTTGCTTCGTATCAGTACTATTCCTGCCTAAAAATATTTGTTTACTTAACAAAACAATATACAGGGTGCCACAGATTCGAGTGCATGCATGGGGATCTCGGAAAGCGTAAGATATACGAAGTCGGTTAAATTATGGCAAAGTTGCGCATTTAGGTGCCTAACAATATGCCGTTTACAAAGTTGTAGAATTCCGAGTACTTCCGGAGATATCCGGAAAAAACTGAAATTTGTCGATTTCGTTTTTATTTCTTTCTGACGTTATTTAAAGAGATAGGGAAAAACAAAAGACACTTTCTTATGGCCACTTTTTAAGCTCTACAAAACAGCGTTAAGAGATTTTCCGTAAGACGTTTCGTTTTCGTTAAACCATCATCAACTCTATTTTTTTAAATACGACACTCAATTGTTTATGGCATTTTTTTGAAGCAGTTATAATCCCAATTACAACGATGTATAACACTTAATATTTTTCTGTTAAATAAACATATTTTCCATAAGAGACAATGAGTTAGACAAGAAACGTACATCATTTCTTATAGGGGCGTTCCATATTTGTTAATAAATATCAAGTGTTATACATTTTTGTAATTGAGATAATAAGGGGTTTAAAAAAATTAAATGAAAAACCCAGGTGCGTATTTAAAAAAATAAAGTTGATGATGGTTTAACGAAAACGAAACGTCGTACGGAAAATCTCTCAACGCTTTTTTGTAGAGCTTAAAAAGTGGCCATGAGAAAAAGTTTTTTGTTTTTCCATATCTCTTTAAATAACGCCAGAAAAAAATAGAAACGAAATCGGCAAATTTCGGTTTTTCCCAGATATCTCCGGAAGTACTCGGAATTTTGCAACTTTCTAAAGTGAACATGGTTAGTTACGCAAATACACAACTTTGCCATAATTTAACCGACTTCGTATATCTTACGCTTTCCGAGATCCCCATGCAAGCACTCGAATCTGTGGCACCCTGTATAAGCGTTTAGAAATTTTTGAAAATAATAATATTTAAAAAACCTCGTAATTTTTTAAAAAATCAAAAAAATCATCAATTTTTGTTTAAAAAAACATCGTTTTTTAATTTTTTAAAACAAATTATGATTTTTTATCAGCCCTGCCTTGAATTGTACTAGGCTTTTTCAGAAACTCTCTTAAAGGATTTTCTGAGAAATTTAGGCAAAACCACTGACCTCAATATGGACCGGTAAAGGGTATCAGATGCGCGGTTCAAAAGTGAGTTTTATGGGCGAAAAAATGTTTTCCGTGCGCCGTGGCTTAGTCATCTCTTAGGGTCCTAAATCATGCGCAGAAGGGAAATAACAGATCGATTTTTTTACAAATTCGTCGCCGGCCATTTCCCGGGACTTCGTCAATTAATGACTTAAACAAAATATATATTACCTGGTTAAAAAAACCATGGTTACTGGTTTTTGATCCAGTAAACACAGGTTTGTTTAGATTTGTTCTTTCAAAAATAAACATATTATCCATTGTCAGCTCCTTAAATTCCTCTAGTTCTTCTGAATGTTATAGCTTGGAAAGCCACAAATTTTGTACTGGTTCACAACCTGAGTTGTAGTTAATAATAATAAAAATGGCGAATACGACTGAACATGACTCTTGTGGCTTACCTAAGAATTAACTTTTTGTTGCATCTATGTAACACAATCATAATTGAAAAAATCACTATAATTATTTATTTCGGATTAAAAAAATCTGAACAAAAAATGTATTGCATTAATCTAAAAAGTCAGTAAGTATGATTACAACATAAAACATATTCCCTTGAGCATATACCTACTAGAGGCACTCTTGCCGCTTGGAAAACGATCATTTGTGCAAGAAAGAAAATAAGCAGTTAACCTTTTTCTCCCTTCAACGTGATCATTGGTCGGGAAAAGAAATATATACCCCGCTCTGCGTGCTGATTTGTCGGTCTCTCTGCGTCGATCTATCGGCACTAGGGTTTGGGAAACCACGGAGAAAGGTTTATCCTATGATTCTTTTTCTCTTTCGCAATGCCAAACGGCAAGGCTCGTTTTGTATAAATACATTTAAGATGATTAGAATATCCTTTTATCGCTATCGAAAACATAAGTGTAAGCGGAAAGAGTTAACGTTATTTGTATAAACAAATTTTTACCCTTTTGTTTATAAGTCTGTTCCAACCTCGCAAAAAACCGTTTATTGCATCCCTTTACTGATCCCCCAGCAAAGTAAAACCCTTTAAATATATAGAAAGCGTTCAAACTCCGTCGTTTTTGAACTGACATAAAACTGTAAAGTCGACAGTCACGCGTTTAATAAATTCTAACAGTTTCCAAACTATTTTAAGGGGTACAAAAACTGGGTCTTGAAATTTAAACCCTATCTTTTATTAGCCCCTATTTTTTCTATTTATATTTTGCAATATTAATTTTGTTAACTCATGGTTTATATTACTACCTAACATAATTTATATATGTATAGAAACGCAAAATAAAAGAATTTAGTATCTAAATATATAAAAAATATATTATATAAATATAAATTAATTAATGACATACACATTTCTAAGTCCGGAACTGGTCCTGCTTTTTAAATACGCATGCTTAATGACACTATCGTTTGTTTAGTGCGCGAGGTCGTAAACTGCCCTAAATGCGATTAGTCATTATATATCTTAAGTTAGGTTATCTATGGGCAAAACACACTGTTTATGCAGTTTTATATTCTAGGAAACCGTTGGATTGTGTCTCTCTGGACTGCCACTCCCCATAAACAACCTCCTCTAGACTACACCACCGAACTTCAGGAAATCTCTTCCCAAAACCAGGTGGTCTATCACCATCCTCAGGAGGAAGAAAGAGCAGAGTTTCTGGAGCTAAGAACCAAACGAGAAAGTGAAATATAGAGAGGTATAAGTGACTTTGCAGTCTATAAGGAAAATATCAATTTAACAGTATTTCTTTTTTGTAATAATAGGTTTAATTTACATTTTTTTATCTTTATCTGTTATATACTTCGAAATAGCACAAAATGTTTCATGTATACTGGCCTATGACTGCCTTTGTGACGCTGATTCTCGTGGTAGGAACTATAGTGGGCCTCCTAAAATGGGGCCCGAAATTATGCAAAGTAAGGCATACTACTCTACCCGAAAATCAGCACTGGCAACACAGGATGTACGAGCAAGAAGTATAATGAAACACTAATATGTATGACACTAAATTGAGTCGGTTTAATCGGTATGATATTGTTTTTTTTTTTTCTTATATGAAATCTCATGTCACAACACTTTTTTTTACCATCTATAGTAGTTATAGGACGAAAAGATGGTGACATCAGAGGACACATGGTTATTGTAAAAAGAGATTTTTTTGCAAATTCCAAAATGAAAACTTTCCTTACCAGTGTTCCTTTTAAGCATATGGTATACAGGGTATAAAAGGTATGATGCATACGATTTTAATGGGCGATAGTGGAGCTTAAAACTAGCCAAAAATGCCAAAAAAACATGGTTTAATTTTTTCGAAATATGGCATTCCAAAATTTAAAAATTTTGGCAACATTGCGCCGGCTTCATGACATCGAGTCAAACGTCGAACGTTTTTTGCAAGGTTTTACATATTTACACTTTTTTAAAGAGATGTTTATTTACATTAAGGCGGTTGGTGCATAAAAGCTGCAGAACCTCAGAAAATAATAGAAATTACTTCTTGCAATTTTTTTTATTTTTAATTTGGAGTTGAATTTAAGTAAAAAACATTAAATTATTGTTTGGCCTATTTATTTTTTTTTGACAGTATGCAGCTCCACAGCTTTTATGTACCAGTCTCCCCTGCGTAAAAATTACGTTTTTTCCTTCTACCTTATTTCGGGTTTCTATTTGTAATTAAAAATAATTGTACTTACCACAAAATTAAGCTGAATATCTATTTTAAGAACACAAATTATTATTAACAGCATTTTTTTATTTTGCTTGAAGAATAGAAAGTCTCCAATTATAAAAAAAAAAGACTACTATTTAAGTTTAAATAAGTTGCTCAAAATATCGTCCTCTAGTTTCTACACTAACCTTACTTCAAAAAACCCAGTTTCCGCGTACTTTTAACACTCTCCCTCTCTGATCTAGCCGTTGCGGAAATCTTTCACAGTAAATTTGAACTGCTAGATTAGCATTTTGGTTTGCCTCGCCATAAATTAATACCATTTCGACATATTCCCGATTTAAACATTTTGAACTGCAACACACGTAATAAAAAACTGACAAAGATGCTGAGACTTGACGGAGTCCACTCTACGGGTAGCGCTGTTGCCAATTGTTTTTTTTAATGTTTAACTGGAGGAAACATTTTTTTAATTTGTAGACTAATACTTAGTTTATTTTATTAGCAAATAAATCTACTGATATGCAATTAAGACGAAGGTTTCCAATTGTTAAGCTTTTCAGAAATAATTGCTTTCATAGTTTGTAACTTTGATATCGTTTAGACAAATATCTGTCAAGTTTTGACACATATGTCATATGGACTTATTTTGAGCTCCATTATCACCTATTAAAACCGTGAGCATCATATTGTCTACACCTTGTATTTGATGTGGCTCTCAGGTCTTTCTTTTTAAATAAAAATTCTGGAAAACCTAGAGCTGTCACTGCCTCTGATGCTACTGAGTCTTAAGTTTATTCTGTTGTGCCTTTGCCTAAATCTAGAAAAAGTATTTAAGTGCACTTTTAGAAATATACTTATAGTTAAATATAAAATGTTTACTGATAAAGTGTATTTATGTAAGTTTATTTTTTTACATAGCCTTCCATTTTTTCTATAATTTTACGTAGTATATTTTAATGTTTGACATATCCATTTAAAAAATATATGAATTCGATATTATTTTTTTATTCGCACTGCATAATTGTCCTTTTTTTTATACTTAGACGTTTTTTTTTTAAATAAATATTTTTTTTAAAAAATATATATCTTGTTTTATTTACAATATTTCATTATCTTTCGATATGCTTTGGTAGAAAATTTTAAGATAAACAAAAAAATCATTTTTATTTTTCAGCATTTTATCAAATTGATAATAAAAGTTATTGTTTCGCTTTAAAAAGTGGGTGTTTAATATACCTATGACACATTGTAAACTGCAAGGGATGAAATTATTCTGGCTAATTCTTTCAAGCAGAAGCCGGGGAAATACCAACGTTTTTAAAAAGGCTAAATAAAGGATAAAAAAAAGCTAAATAATTTTTTGTTGTATAAAATTTAAGTTGTCATAAATTCGCAACTGAATAGTTGAAAATATTGAACGTTACAAAAGCTAATGTTCAAGGCTATTGTATTCCTGAATTTACTGTTAAAGAACTTGCAATCTGGTCGCCAAATGTTAAGCTATGTTTTTAAGCCAACCAAACCGCTTCATGAGCTGAGTTTTAACCATCAACGTCAAATTAAGTATCTTTCTAAAACATCATAGAATCCCCTATGGCTGTGGAGAGACCCGTTATGAAGAAATTTATTCCATACTCTATGAAGCCCTCCGAGATGTCGACACTGTATATGTTAAAGATTTCCTAGTTAAAATATTCGCCAAGATGAATAATAGTTTAGAATATAAAATACCAAATATTGTTAATTTAGAATTTGTTTCCGGCATTGTTCCAAAATTAGATATAGATCAAAGTAATTGTAGGTTTCATAGTTTCTCAATTTTTTATGTAGCGTTAGAAATGCCACTATATTGTATAATTATATTGTAAGCTTTTTTTCCCCAAATAAATTATGATTAATAATAATTTGAGTTTTTATATTCCCTTTTTCTCATACAACTGGAACAAGACCCTTGAGTTTTGGTGAATCCCAGATCGTTGCTCTTGACATATCCAAAGCTTTCGATAAGGTCTGGCATGATGGGCTTAACAAACTTCCTTCTTACGGTCTTCCACCTACGCTTTGCTTTTCCCCATTTTTCCCTTTTAATCGACGTTTTCAAATTAGTGTAGAGGGGCATTCCTCCAGCTTCTCCAAATAAATGCGGGGGGGGGCTCAGTGCCATCCAGGGGGTTTTTTTTTACACATTAAGATCTTTTTCTTCCACAATCTCCCATTCATAGTTTTGTGACGATAGCCCCCCCACTCTAGTATTCAATTTTTTGCCAACCCTAATTCTGTTTTTAAAAAAAAAAGGCAGGTTAATGCAGATATCTTTTCACAAGACCTCAAACTTATTTTGGGGTTGGGGCGCCAAAAATCGTTTCAGTTTAATGCCTCAAAAAACAGTCATGTTCGTTGTGGGAAAAAAGCCTAATGCTCACCCTTAATAGAGCGGCGAAGTTCTGCGAACAAAAAACGTTTAATCTAGTCGGCGTTGCTTTTGAGATAACCTTAACTGGCACAAAAATTTCATCCATAGCTTCGGCAGCTTCAAAAAAGATTGTTTCCCTTCTTTTGCCAAAATTGTTTTTGTTAAAAATTTTAAGGGGTTTTTTGATTACAATTAAAAAAATATTTTCCCTTTTCTTTTCGAATTGATTTTTTCACTAAATTGGCACATAATATTTTTAAAACACCTTTTTAAAAAAATTGTTTTTTTTTTTTTTTTCCCTTTTGCAAACCTCCACTTTCAAACGTCGAATCGTGGCCGCAACCATGTTTTATGCACTAGGAATCGGCCGCCCCGCTTGAAAAGGGAAACTTCGCAATTTAATGGAAAAAAGGTGTAAAATAAAAAAAAGGAAAGGGTGTTTATAAAATAATGTGTGCCACTTTTATAGAAATCAAGAATTGTGTACAAAAAGAAGGGGGGAAAATAGTGAAAATAAGGTTAGTTTGATTTTCAACTTTGATGATGAATATCTCGAAAACGAAACGTTGCCGAAAAAAAATTTTTTCAGATTCGTAATCAGCGCCCCAAAAACCCCCCTATACCAAATTTGGTCAAAAACGGAGAGGAGGAACTTTCGAGACAATTACCTAAATAAAAAATTTAAGTATTAAAAATACTAAGAAAACAGTGAAATTTCTAAAAAAAGTAATTACACACGACCACGAGACACAGGTTGTGAACTTGATCAAGAGGCATATCTTCATCGATATCTTCCACACATTGAATATTGTATTCATCATCAATGCCGTCTTTAAGGAGGTGCAATTAAACTTCTTCTAAAGCAAGCAATAATTGGTGAATCACCCAGATCGAGATTTTATTAGTAGTAACCGTAATAATATACGTACTTTTTCGGAAATTATTTTTCTAATGTAAAATTTTTACTTACAAAGACATAAAAAATATATAAAAATCTTTGTTTTGATGGTTAAATCGCATTTTAATTCTTTTTTTTTCGATATTCCAATTTTTCCGAGACATGTTCGGAAATTTCCAATCTTTCCATTTCCCTGGAAATATTTCGATTTACAACACTAGTGATGAATAATCAGAAATTAAAACAACATATAGT
>JAHBCN010014010.1:0-23359 GCA_019359885.1 Listronotus oregonensis
ATCTTAATAATGGTGAGTATAAAACTAAAATTAATAAAATGGGATCAAATGTTATTTAATAAAATGTATTAACATTAGTCAAGAAACTAATTTTTTAATTTTAATTACAGAACCATCGATATCTGCAACGCGGCGTTGTGAGAGCTGCGCAGTAGATGTTCCTGCCAATCGTTGGGTTGGACATCTTAGGACCTTGCGTCATCGGGTCAGCGGTTGTGTAGAGCAGGAGGAAAGCGTAGAATTGGTTAGAACCTCATTCAAATGCCGACTTGTAACGTATCGACTATCATCGAGGAGGACTCCACCAACGCCAAGAGGTTTTTAGAACGTCTTAGAAGTAAATTCGTCAAGTTGGTGGGGCCAATCTTCATAATTTCAACATCTGAAAGTCGGTGTGGAGCTTTGGCGCTTCCTCCTACAGACCAAAGAGGTTCAAGAGATCAAGTCGTTTAACACCAAGTTTGGGGCAGTAGGAGAAGGGGCAGATCTGGAGGAGTTGTTCGATCAGTTTTCCGCGATCCTAGAAGGAAAAGCTTCAGAATTTCAGGAAAAAGAAAGTGGTAAGTTAAAAATACTTGTGATTCCTATTTTAAATATTTTATTGTTACCTTATAAATAACTAAATCATGTTTCTATTGTTATAGGTTGGGCACACATTAAAGAAAAAATTATAAGAATATGAATAAATGATTTCTTAAATAAGTCCGTTTAGCTAACCATTATTATATCTTTCGTGAGAAAATAATAATATTTGTTTTGCATTCCCACGTCTTAACGGAAATAAAAAACGATAAACAAATTTTTCCCAACGAAAATAATGGTAAAGTTGAAGTCATCATCTAGTAGAGGGAGATGATATGTTTGGCGCCAGCCCAATCCGGCTAAGGTGTTTATCTCGAAATCTTGACGTCATACATTAATTAGGAATCTTGGGTGAGGCTTATTTTAGAGTCAAACCTAACATGTGGGGGCCCTACGCTTAAACATCAGGCCTAGGGTGTAGACCTAGGGCTTAGGCGTGGGGTGAAGAGCCTTATTATTATTATATTAATCTTACAATTTTTGAATATTAAATAATAAAACACTCTGTATATATTAATCTAATTTATTTAAACCACATTGTACATTGACTTTTAGCAATTTTATACACAAGTTTAGTAAGTAATAAACTACAAACTACGGCAATAAAATTATTAAAGTGTTATAAGTTTCATCTGGACGAACGGCGATAGCTGGAACCTCTGCTGCAGTGGTTACGTTGGCACATGCTTATGGAACTTGGCTTATTAATGTTTTCCATTCCGTTTCCCCAAAAGTATTATCCATATAGTGGAATTTAACCTTGTATCGGAGAAATGATTGGGCTGATGCTGGTACAAGTGTCGCAAAAACACCAACATGGTGTTGATCCATTGTCACATATTCAAGTGAAAGCCATGAATTATTTGATGGAAAATCTTCGGTTTCCAGCATTATCGAAGCGGCTGGAGCATTATAAGGCGATAAATGTATAAAACTTTTTGCACTAACGCTACTAATACGACATATGACGAACTTTAATGGAGCCATGGTTGAATCTTGAATGAGTTTAAAGCTGTTGAAAAGAAAGGTTATAATATCTTCATAGTGAGTCATGAGATATAAACAAATTCAACTATAAAAAAATTAAATAACATCTGTTTATAATTTAAATTAGGACCAACTGCTTTAACCATTCGCTTCTGTTCAAAATTTCGACCACCCACAAAATGGCGGCAAATGTGCAATATTTAACATTTTTATAGTGGTCCGATAGCGGATCATCTCCTCTTTCTAATTATTAAATTCAATATGGCATCATATACACTTAACTACATCATCTCTCCCAGTGTAATAGAAACCAGCGTCAGCCAGTTCTTTAGACTAAGATTAACAGACCAATTTTCAAAGGATAGTAATCTTTGTTCGTAATCAAAATATCTTGAATACTTGTTTTGTAATGGATAACAACCATCGTCAAGACATGTTTATAGGATGACGTTGCTAACTAACTAAAGAAATAAAACACAAGGAGTCTTTATTTATTCATTTATTTCATTACAATTACATATTTTTGAAAGTGATCAGTCACTTTATTAGGATAAGAGTACATAAATTCTAACATATAATAATATTGTTCGCTTAAACACAATTGACAAATATGTTTAATTACATCCAGCACATCCTCATTGCTTTCAACATATGAAGCTACATCAGTTAACAAATCGTTATAAAACGATCTAAAATTAAGTTTTTCGAGTAATTTTTAACTAAAATTAATTACATGAGCGACATCGATAAATGCCCTAATATCTAAAACACTAAAACATACAGCACTATCAGTTCTTTACTCTTAAGCCCTATGGTTCGCTCGTTCAGCAAGGATGCAGTCCAAATGGTAAAGTTTTCGGATAAAAAAATTTCTACTACATCACTTTCGTCACGAACAATCAGTTTGGCAGCAATCTCTAGAAATTCACGCCAATCATCATAACTTAGGGGGATGGTGATCTGATCTTCGGGTAGGTTAAACAGCGTGTTGACAATTTTCACACATGGAATCATACCTCTCGTAACACTGAGTCCAGTTGTAATATTGAAATGACGTACTGGTAGACAGACTTCTCCCAAAAACTTCTTTTCATTTTTAATTTCTATTCTAGTTGCTAGCACCATTTGATCAAAATATTCCCAACACGTGGATTCGGTAGACATGTTTGATGAACAATCACTCATCACAGCTACAACCAACTAAAAGTTATGAACGCATTTCTGGTTTCTTACATCCTTCCCCCACTCCTTTGGCTGCGGTAAGTTCTAGAAATAATAGTTTAGACAACGCCCATCCACTATCTCTCTCGCTAAATTCAGACGACTTTGCAAGGGAAATAGTACAAAAATCATTATATAATTCTTCTAGATTGGTATTTTGAGTAACTGTAACATAGCAGAATTGAAAGATTTGATTTCTTGCTCCTTCGTTGAGGCCAACATATATCTACCATAAAGTTCATATTAACTTTCAAACAGCCGTGTTCTTGAAGGAAATCAGCTAAAAGCATTAAAATATTACATCTCAAGTCTTCTAAATACTCTTTAACATCGGTCTTGTTTGAATTAACTGATATGTAACAATTCGGTTCTTGAAAGCACTTCTAATTAGCTTAACTCCCGGTCGAACATCTTCTCTAGCATTTTCTTTATGTGTATTTGTACGATAACGAATTGGAAGTTATTTCTATGTTACACTGATTACAGAACGGCATTGTGGGAAGGTTGAACTTAAACTGAAGTATTTGCTGGCGATTGATTGTTTTTTCTTCTACGGAGACGAGGAACTTGTAGCAGAATAGAGGGGGAAAGATCTTCATATTCTATTCCTCTAAAGGATAAATAATTCTTTAGTTTCTTAAACTCGGGATGAACGCCAATCTTGAGAGGGTTTTTTCTACGTCGTTTTACATCTTTAATCGTAAAAGCAAGATAGGCACTTAGCGCAATTTCGAGTTTGCGAAAAAATTCGGGATCCCGTTCTCCAGCTGGTGTTAAGGGGGGAGCCGGAAAATTTCTTGCTCTTCGATCTCTTACCAAAAAGTTCTTCTTCAAAATCTTTTTCATCCATCGCTCAAAAAGATATGGTCGTTGAATAAGGTATAGGTAAATAATAGGAGCAAATTTAGAACGAGCACTTTGTAATTCTTCTTCCATCTCATAACCAGGAGTATGTTCAAAATCATAAATTCGGCCTGACCAAATTGACCAACGATGTTCAGAGATATAGGAACGTATAGGTTCATCAGGAATCTCAGATTCTCCGTAAGCGAGTTGAAGATCGTAACTCTCGGAACTCATCTCGATAAAGCGTAATTCACAACTAAAACAGTCAACAGAGCCGAGAGTCTTTTAAGGCTTACTTAGAAACAACTCGACCAATCAGAATCGTGTATTTAGTATTAAGAGGCTGGGACTTGTTGATAATTACTAATAACGGTTTCCTGTTGTTAACCGAAAACATCCTGTTGATAATCAAAATTACTAATAACAGCTTCCTGTTTACTGATAAGCCATTTCCTGTTGTTAACCGACAACATCCTGAAGTTGTTTTTGTCTAAACCACATCCTTGGAGATATTAATCCAACTGTTGTGTGAATTATCGAAACCAAGCCATTTTACATACATTTTATTTCCTTTCTTGCGTAATACTCTCTCGATTAAGAAAACATCAGGCTGTTTAGTTTTCTGTAACTCGTCTTCGTAAAACCCACCACTAATAGGATGACCTTGGAGATCCTCTAACAAATAAGTCGTTGGAGTAGTTATATGCACTTTGGCTATTTTAAACAATTCTGTAGTCCAATTAGGCATATAACCTTTAACAAAAACGTGTTTAGCCTTACTTATACGAACAATATCGCCAACCTTGAATTTCTGCTTCCCAACAACTTTAATATGACTGTATTTGTTATTTAAATAGATTTCTCATTATGTTTATTCACATCCTTAGGCTTCATTCCAATAGTGCGATGTTTTGTATTATTATAAGTATTTGTAACTTGTCCTAACAAGTCTAACCATTTGTGATAACCATTAAGTGTAAACAACTTGAAAAGCTTTTCCTTAATTGTTCGAATAACTCGTTCGGCAATTGAAGCTTTTAAAACGCTAAAAGTACTATAATGATGTATTCCATGTTTCTTCATAAGTCCTTGAAAACTGCTATTATAGTATTCTTTACCATTATCAGTCACCATTTTCTTTGGAATTTTTACCAGACTCTTTAAATATTTGCGTCATAGCCTTTGTAACTTCCTCACCAGTTTTGGCCTTTAACGGTCTAGTCCAAAAAATTTTGAAAAACAATCAATCACAACCAGTATGTACTTATGCTTTTTGTTTTCACTAGCATATAGATCAAGCTGCGCAAGATCGGAAGCAAATGTATCATCCAAGCCATATTGTATAAATCTGCGACGTTTAAACTTCTTCTTTATAGGTCTATGCAGCTCTTTTACAACTTGTTCACGCGCCTTCGTTATCGCCATATTAGAAATGATGATTTTTTAATAATGCACTTAAATATATACTTAAAGGCTGGGATCAGGAAGCCTTGAAGCAGCAACAAGTCCTTGAATCACACTTTCATGCTCCGTTAACTTTCGTTTTATAGTGTTAATATCACCTATATGACTATTTTGTACTTTAATAATCAAACCATTCAATTGATCGGAGAGCGTATTAATATACTCCTTTATTTTAACCTCTAAGGTATCCTTTAACAGATTATCGAGAGTTTTAAATTGATCATCGATACTATATTTAATACTAGCAATCTCCTTCTCCATAAAAACCAATTTTTCATTATTATTTTTAGCATCACTTCTTATCTGACTTAAAGACGTTTCGATTTCAACATCTTTTTTCTGTAATGCTTTCAATTGACGATGTGTTTGAATCTCAAACTGAGTCTTATTTTTAAGAGTTTCTTGTACAACGTTCAACGACTTTTGTAAATCATCAGTAGATTTTTTAATATCACTTAAAGACGTTTTGATTTCAACGTCTTTTTTCTGTAGAGCTTTCAATTGACGATGTGTTTGGATCTCAAACTGAGTCTTATTTTTAAGAGTTTCTTGTACGACGTTCAACGACTTTTCCAAACCAGCAGTAGTATTTTTAAGGATATTGAGAGTTGTAGAAATATTAACGTACACCGCATCAACATAACTTTTTGTGGAAGCATCACTATCTTCTGTAGGTTGTTTCACATTACAAAGTCTATGATCTCTAACGTTATATTCACCATCTTTTGTTAGGGTAATAGTGGAAGGATTTTGCATAAATTTAGCCTCCTTTTGGAGCGAAGAGGAGGGTAGCGAACGTCCAAACTTGTTCATGGTTCAAGCTATACTAAACAGTTAGACCAGTAATCTCCATATTAATAAAATTCGATAACACCAAGCCGATTCAACTCCCCTAAAATATTAGTAATTTCATTCGAGGTATTATTATTACCAATCTGTTTAGCGGCTTCCAGCTTTTTTAATCGCTTCACCAACTCGTTTACGTCATTGTAAAAGATAAACTCTTTAGGTTTTTCCGTATATTCTATTAAAGCAGTTCCTTTTTTCGTTCGAACCGAAGAAGTAGACTTTACAGTTCTTGTATCACTTCTAGCAGGTATACTCGGTTGAGTCGGTGTAGAAGATTTACGCTTAAGCGCAGACGCTTGACTAGAAGCTGAGACTAATGGCTGAATAATTTTTTTATATTAACGCCTTTATTTCCTTTTAGCTGACCTGAAGGGTTAAAGTTTTTTCTATGAACATTAGTTTGCTCTAATATTTGTCGAAAATTCTCCACATCTTCTGGTTCTTGATTACGAACATCTGGGTTTTTAAAACATTAAATCGTAAAGGCCTCGAGTTCCCGGATAAATGGTATTATCGATCTTAATATCGCCATTTTTCATGAAATAAAACGGTTTTGAACCCAACGACCAAGCATCAGTAGAACCGTCATAGGCTAGGCCATAGGTAGGATCTATGGTTGGCGCACGCGTCCAAAATTGATGAACATAATCTCGAGCAATTTTTGGATATTGTTCTATAAACTCATTATACATTTCAGGATTTGCCATCAGAGTACTATTCAATTCATCTGTAAAGGAGCGTTGTTGTTGTTGTTGAAACATGTCGTCGTCATCATCATCATCATCATCATCATCGTTATCACCCATATTTTCAGCAACCACATATTCTGGCTGAAACGTGGTTAATGGTTTAGCTTCATTAGTTTCTTCCTTTTTAATTTTTATTCTCTTCATTTTTGGTTTTATACTAAACAAATTATTGGGACGCTTGTGTTTAGCAGCTGTTAGTTTATTAAGTGGTTCGGTAATAGGTTTTAAAAACTTATTAAGCGCTTCATCTTCTTCGTTTCTCTCCAACTTTAGTGCTAGATACTTTTTTCGAATACTATTGGTGGCTTCAATTATTTTACGCTTGACATCCTTGTCTAGCTTGTTAAGATCCATGGTTGAGAACTGCTAACAGGTCGGTTCCTTGAACAGGGCGGCTCCTTAAACAGGTCGGTTCCTTGAACAGATCGGTTCCTTGAACAGTTCGGTTCCTCGAACAGGGCGGTTTCTTAAACAGATCGGTTCTTTGAACAGAGCGGTTTCTCAAACAGGTCTGTATCATATGACGTCACTAGTTATACTAACTACAAAGTCGTATGTTAGGGTATTATAAAGGTGTCGAATTTATTTCGATATCTTCCTTTATTTATATCACTATCCTTAACAATTACTAAAAATCCATAATTCTCTCGCCAACACTCGCTGCAAACCTGTTTAAACTTATCAAATGACATGTCCGTTGTAACATGATCGTCATAAATATGTTTCAAGTTGGTATCATCTTGTTTGAATAATACAAGCATATTAGCATTATCACGTACTAGTTGTTTAGGTATTTTCGAATAAGTTTGACACAAATAAAAAGAATCAACTTCACTATGTCGACCCATACAAAAAGAATTCTTATTTTATCCTGTTTTCGCAAGCAACGTTATCGAAAATGAATATAGAGTGAGGTTTAGCAAGCGCTGGATCGATGACGTCATCGTTCTGCTAAATCCGAAAAATTTTACACCAACAATCGGGTTTAGAGCCGTTTGTAAAAACAGATATTTTTCCTGCAGTAATGATTTCGAATAAACATACACGTTTTTAAATTTTAAACCGTTTGGATCTACCAAGAGACTTAGCAAAACATTGGTTTTTCCACAATTACTAGGTCCACATATCAAAGCTCTTATCGTATTGGGAAAAAGCCGACCATGACGCGTGTTGGGCTTTTTAAACGTAAATCAAAATTACCGATATTGATGCCAATCTTTTGTTTCTCTTTACGCATGCTCTCTATAAAAGTAGACCTCGCCCTCGAATGACTTTAGTTGTAATGAGAACCTTGAAGGGTGCAGGTGTCTTAAATACAGTTATTAACAAGCTACCGGTCGAACTTCATTTACCAGGTTATTCGTATTGTCAAAGAAAATAATAGCTAACCGCAATAGAAGACCTATAAGAAATAAAACAGCGCCGCACTCCGACGGCGGCGCTGTTTTATTTGGGAGCGATTTGCGATTTTTACGTATTTATTTAAATTCGCGGGCAACAGATTCAAGCGGTTCGTTGCAATGTTGCCATCTATTCTGTAATCTATTCATTTTCCAGCGAGATGCCGCCAACAGCTGACGGGGTGCGTAACGAGAGGAGAAATGATTCCAATGCCGTGTAGTTTTAAAATTTCGTTCGGAATTCGGACGCCTAAAAGCCGGAGTCTCATGCATCCGATTTCCGACGATCCGATCATCCGAAAGTATTTTGATTGGTCAGAACATTGTGGCGCCACATGTTCTGACCAATCAAAATACTTTCGGATGATCGGATCGTCGGAAATCGGATGCATGAGACTCCGGCTTAACAGTCACATTTCCTGTTATTTTCATCCCTCCGCTTTGTATTTATTGCTATCAGAACTAAATTAGTCACTGACAGAAATATTGGACTCGGAGTATAGTAAAATAGTTCACAACACTATTTTGTTGGGACGTTTTAAAACAAACAAGTAGAGCTAAATTTTAATTAGATAAATACATAATATTTTGTAAATACATAACTACAAATAAATTTGTTTTTTCCTGGTAACCAATACACTACTCTTTTTTAGAAGATAGTAAGTTCATAGATACCTATTATTATTTATGAAAGTATGTACAGTGTGTCCATTTTTTGAGACTTTTATGGGGTATCTACGTTATTAGTAGATAGAAGCATGCGGTTTTCGCAATACTGTGCTACTTTTTCGTGAAATGAAAGATGCCTGCCATTAATCAATTTTTCATAGTCCGCTGCGTTTATGAGGTACATGGTGTTTTTGAAAATCTTCCGTTTTCCGACACGGCTTGCATACAACTTATGGAAGAACTAATAGAGTTTTTTAGAGTATTTAATTTATCCTCATGTTTAGCTTTTCAAAAACATATAACACTTTGATTTTATTTTTGAAATTGACTGAATAGACCGCAATTTTCGTGTATTAACTTGTTTATTTCCTACTAGGCCTGGTATGGCGTTGACTAAACAAAGGAATACCTACTTATACTATATAATATCATTAGTTTAAAAGTGCATTAACGCAAGAAATGTTAGTCTAAACATAGACAAAGTATATTGTATGTTTGAAATCAGGACAACAAGCCTTTTCTAATAAATTAAAAATCTAGAGGGTATTTCATTCAAAATAACAAAGTTGTTACTCATTTATTAATTTATTTAGCAAAAATGTACTGTATTAAATGGCTGTAACTTTTTTATGATCGAGGTATGAAGACGATTAAAAAAATAAAATATACAGAGAAGATCAAGTTGTAACTTCAGCATAAAAATTAGACTTTGCTGTTCATAGTACTTCCTACAGGGTGATTCAAACTTTTGGAGCAAATAAGTCCATAAGGATTATATTGCGAAAGGTGTTCCAAAACTTTCAATCACACTGTAGGAAGTGCTATAAACAGCAAAGTCTTATTTTTATGCTAAAGTTACAACTTGATTTCCTCTGTATATTTTCTTTATTTAATCGTCTTCATATCGCTGAGATGTTGAAAATATCCAATACTTTGCAAACTTTTTTATATATGTTGAATTTTCAAAGTGATTGCGTAGCCTAAGTACATATCATAATAGTGTCGATATCGATAAGTAAATTGTGAACAGCATAATACACACACAATGAACTGATATTTTTTATTTACTTTTCAAGTTTTTTAACTTTTGTTTAAAACTTTTGTTAGAGCATTTGTACCATTTGCAAAACTTGAACAAATTTGTATAAACAAAATGTTCAATAAAAAATAATTTGTGTTTGTAACATGTATCGTCTTTATTACCTAGCCACAGTAAATTTTCTTCTATTATTTTATTTTTAAGACTTGTTCCAAGGGAATCGATGTGCATAAATTCATTAAAAAATTGTTTACTTGCTAAATAAATACGATGCACAAATGCTCTGACTTCATCTGTAGGAACTTCCAAACACATCTTGCTACAACCGCCGTAGTTTTTTTCTGAAAGAAATTTAAATGCCAGATTTGACTCTACGGGTTCCGAATTTGATACGAAGCACTTTGAACAATTATATTTAATTCTAACTTTTAGTCAAATGTTACATTAAATTTTCAATCCATTAATGTAACATGTGATTTACTAGTACTTACTTCAGTTGCAAAATATATGCATGGTAATGTACGCATACCTGTTTCGACACCTCATTCTTTAAGATTAGTCTGTTGTGAATTTAGGCCGTGCGACTTGGCTAGATAAAGCTTTTATTGTTTTTACACCTGGAAAGGCTTGATTTGTCCTCTAGTTCTTTTATTTTGGGACTCCAGACTAGAATTCAATATGCACTGGAGATAACACTAACCTAAAAACAGAAGTATATACTTGCAGGTTATACACTCATGAACTGTAGGCATATCAGGCGTTTTGTTCATCCATATTTCATTCATTATTTCCCTTTTATTGGACATTTTAAATGGTATTTCGTTTATTTAATGCCTAAAACTTTTATTGTTTTGATTTGTACGTCAAAACTAACCTGTCAGCTGATAATCTTCTTTTCCCTTTTTGACATGGGGTTTGGTTTCTTCTTTAATATTGTTGGCGGTTAGAACGACCAGTCATGTCCCAAATTATATTGAGGGTTACTAGATCATATTCCCTCTCTTTCTTTCTTTCCGGCTCGTGAGGTCGTTTCAGTCTAACACATAAAAGGTGGTTCAGCTACAGGTGGGTCCACAATGTATTGGGTAATTTGCGTGAAACGCGACAAAAACACCGGATGGACATTTTAATGTTGTTGTTTTACGGCCAAGTTGGTTAATGAGGGATGTTGTTTTAATTACAGTGTGTACGGAATGCCATGTTTAGTAGTTTTGTTGCTGGTTTTACATATTTCTCCCCAAGGAAATAATAATACTGTCGCATGAGGATTGCCACTTTGTGCATGCATCCTGACTGAGTAGGCGAGCCTTAAGGTTCGGTAGATTGAAAAAAATACGTTTCTTCCATAAAACTAAATTTTCCTCTAAGGAAGGCCTCTTTTACTTTCTAACTCTTGAACGGAGTGTAGTGCGAAGTTTATTCTTTCCAATTTAATTTTTGGTTTTAAACCAACCTTTAAAAGGGATTCGTTGGAAGATAAACGTTTTAAGTGTTTCTGAAGTCTGGATTGGTTAACGTAGTATATTTCCAAATGGATTTGGTTGGAGATTGCGTTTGAGTCCAGAAACACGTGCCATTTGATTGGATTTGGGCACTACTGGATGGTTTTTGGAGCTTGTTGAAAGAAAGGGGGCACTTCCATTTGTAAATGTTATTTTCTTAAAAACCCTAGCTGTAGAGGTAAGGCGATGACTTTATACATATCTTTCTTATGAATTTCGAGTTTAGTGAACATGCTTTTAATAGCGAGGTTATGGCTGACTTTTTTTTTGTTTAAATTAAGCTGTTATCCATTTTTATTCACCAGTAAGGTACTTATTTATCTCTTAAAGAGCAAAATGCTGTTTTTCTAAGCTAACATGTTTTCATACGTCTAGACCCAGGTATTATCCGAGCCTCCATACTATCTCTTTCTCTTAATGTGAATATTTTCGAATAATTTAATCAGGTCTTATTAGTCATATTTAGTATTTCCTTAAAAAAACAAAAATAATTAGAGGGTACCCCGAATGGGGTGTTGCCGACGATCTGCCGCAATCTACTAGGCCGAAGAAGACCGAGTCCCAACGCAGTAGCATGGCCCAGCTTAAGTAACGCCACATTAGGGTCGCTACACCAAACCACACCCCCCGACGTGTGACCACTTTTTTCAGTCTGCTCTCCGAGATATCATGGGATACCCCGGGAGCGTCAAAAGCGACATCCGAAGGATACACCACCACTAAGCCCTTTAAACAAAAATCAAGAAACTTTAAACCAACCACAATGTTGTGGCAATAAAAAAAGAAGTCCTATATACGATTTCAATACTACATCATATCTATGGCAATTGCATGACAAAATTAAATTCAACTACCAAACTGAGTCTAACAGAACAACAACAGAAATATCCAGATCAAAATAATGTACCAGCCGATGCAACCAGCCAAGAGGATTAATTGAAAATTAACCTCCAAAGTCTTCCAGATCTAATAGAATGACAAAACTCTAAGATAGCACTTAGTGGATTTATACCACAACCTTGTCCTCGGTGCAAAGCTATTCTTTCCACCAATGAAGAATACTCCCCTGACATGTTTCGCGCCAAGTCAGAGGCCTACACCTCACTGATCGCCCACCCTGCAGGGCGTCGTAACTCGAAAAATTACAACGACTGGTCTTCAACACACGGCGGTTCTCGCAAATCCTTGATATGCCAAATTCCTTTGGAATTTCCGTCTTTGTCCTGCAATTCATATGTCCACGGCGACACTCTCTTTTGATACTAAACGGTCCAACATACTCAGGAGCCAACTTCTTGGAAAAGTATTTGGCGGCGTCCGATAACACATAGTTCTTCTTGTAAACTATCTGATTTGGAAGATATTCAACATGTCGGCAACGTAGATTGTATCTATCGGCACTCTTCTTGCCTGCAGCCTCCAACCGAGTCTTGACATCAACAAATACCTTCTTCATAAGCTCTGACCGGATCTGAGGGTCCTTTCCAACTTTACACTCTACGCCTGGAATTTCCTTCTTAATATAATCCTTTCCAGATAGTATCATGTCCCGACCAAATATTACAAAATAGGGACTAAGCTTCATGGTCTCGTGAGTGGACGTTCTTAAAGCACAAGCAACTTGATCAATATTTACATCCCAGTCTCGGTGGTTGTCTGAGACATAAATACTTAACATAGTCTTCAAAGTTCTATTCACCCGCTCTGTTGGATTAGCGCGAGGATGGTAGTTTGCGTTGAATCTAATCTTACAATTATATTTCTCTGCAAGTCGAAGAAACGGTCGACCTCGGAACTGTGGTCCATTGTCACACAGGATGGTACGTGGAACACCAAACATTAGGAAAACAGTACTCTCTATGCGCTGAGCAATTGTCTCTGATGTTGCCTTCCGAAGTGGAATTACGAAGTTGAACTTGCTCAAATAATCAGTCACTACAAGGATAAATGTGTTACCCTTCTTTGATCTTGGTAAAGGGCCTAATAGGTCTGTAGAAATAACTTCCCATGGTTCGTTTGGTTTTGGATTGGATACCATTTTATCCTTTGGAAGTCCCTGAGGTTTCTTATGCATGATACAGGTCTCACATTGACTGACATAACGAGCCACATCATACCTCATTTTGGGCCAATAAAACTTCTCGGCAAGCCTACTAAATGTTTTGTAAACCCCCATGTGACCAGATGTTGGTGGTTCATGAGCGGTCGCCATTAATTCACGTCTCCTTTCCTTGGGTACTACTTCCTTCCAGTTGTCTGATTCTGGTCTGAGATGTGGATAATCACTTTTAACAAATTTCCATAGTTTACCACTTCCTTCACGCCAAGCAGGAAACTTCAACGGTTTAGATCGGACTCTGCCAAGCATCAGCTTATACCACTTATCCAAAACATCGGGCACACCAGTATCTAAGGTGTCAAGTTTAGGGACTGCTCGGGACAGCATATCCGGCACAACATGTTCTTTGCCTTTCCTGTGAATGATCTTAAAGTCGTACTGTTGGAGTTGTACTTGCCATCTAGCCAATCGACCAGTAGGTTGCTTCATGTTCTGCAGCCATACTAGGGAATAGTGATCCGTTATAACAGAAAAAGGTACAAGATCTAGGTAGGGTCGCAATTTATTTACAGACCAGAGGACCGCAAGACATTCTCTCTCAGTCGTTGAAAAGTTTTGCTCTTGCTTCGTTAAACTACGACTTAGATAACAAACAACCTCTCGGTACCATCTGGATGGGGTTGAGTAAGAACAGCGCCTATACCATAGCCTGAACTGTCACATTGGACTACAAAAGGTAAAGAGTAATCCGGACACGAAAGTACTGGGGATTGAACTAAACACTCCCTAATCTTCTTAAAAGATAATTCACATTCTTCGGTCCACTCAAACTTCCTAGATTTTCTTAACAAGTTAGTTATCGGCGCAATGACAGACGAGAAGTCTTTAATAAAACGACGATACCAGGAAAACGTTCCCACAATTCTTCTGACTTCCGTCACATTTCGAGGTGCTTGAATCTCCAACATTGCCCTGACTTTATCTGGATCTGTATGCAAACCGTTCTTGTCCACGACGTAGCCCCAAATATTTCATACGAGGTTTGCAAAACTGAACGATAAAAAAATTCGAGAAAATTGTAAAATTAAAAAAAAAAAGTGAACAATTGCAAAAGTCAATAGTTATAGGAAGAATGCCACTGTTATTGTCCTTGATCCTAAAATCCAGGTATAACAACCAAAAAAAACAAACCATAAAAAAACACCAAGTTCTTTTTGAAAAAATGCCAAAAATCCACGTTGGGCGCCAAAATGTTGCGTTTTATTCTCTTCTGCTAATCACAACTGCTTCAGCTCCACAACTTACCCTTCCTAGACAACGGTTACGCAACACTGTGCTCCGACAACTCAAGTCGGCGTGGGGAGGTTCGTTTAAAAACTAACTCCGGATACCTAGGGCGCCACTAACTTGACAATGACAACCGTAAACCCAAGTTAGAAGGTCCTCAGATGTTCCTGAAAGTCTGAGAAGGAGGTAGCCTTGTGAAGTAAGGAAAACCACAAAATTGAAGCAAGTTCCAAATTTATTTTAAAGTTTGTTCTTTATGTGCCACTAGTAGCCTATTATCAGGACAATAATCTTAAAAAGTTTAAAAAAAAATATATGACAGTCAAGCAGTTTACAAAAGAATTAAAAATCAAGAATAAAGGTCAGAAAGTTGTACTAAGAGTAGTTTAAAAATTTGGATTACGTATATAAAAAAAATAACTTATCAGTATTAAATAATAAATGGTGAGTAGCAATTACTAAGTATTAGGCGAAGATAAAAAAATGATTAAAAACAATTAACCAAGGTTTAAGAGCACAATCAATTTAAAACCACTATTACTATTAATTATTATTATGTTATATATATATAAGAATAAACTTGTTAGGCAGTAAAAAAATGCGGTAGCATAAAATAAATAAATAATTAACCTAAAACTGGAAGTTGAAACGTTTAATACGTAAACGTATTAATATTATTATTATTATGGAACCCCCTTACTACCCAACGTGCACACGTAGAGCTCACAACTGGGAAGTAAATAACCACACCATAAGTTACGTCGCTAACAAGTGCCGCTGTATGTCTTAAATTACTAAGTAACCAAAAAAAACAATGTCAATAACTAGAATACCAAAGGTAATCAGATATTTAAGAAGATTTTAACAGGTATCAATATATATATATATATATATATATATATATATATATATATAATATATATATATATATATATAATATATATATATATATATATATATATATATATATATATATATATATATATATATATATATATATAATATAAAAATCAATAATGATGATTAAAAAAATACCAAGAGATTGGGTGGTAACAACCTAGTATAATAAAATAAACCAACAAAATACTTAAAGTTTTGAGAAATGTTAATTTGAAATACGTTGAAAACTTATAAGTTAAACTGTAGTAAAGGAAAAAAAAATGCAATTACATATGATTAAATTAGTAAAGTAATGATACTACACCCAAATCCCTTGTTACACTAGTTAGATCTTACTTGGAAATTTAATTTAGGTTCTTTGTAAATACAGCAGGGTGGTTCTTCCTCACATGCAAAGGGCTACTAGTAACCGGTGGTGAATGCGCTGGGGAAATACGCTCCTATGGAAAACAACTGCAATAGCCAGGGGAAAAACCATAAACTTCACTTAATAACTTCCAACTAGAAGTAATCAATACAATCCTGAATACTCCAGGAATCCAAAACTTCAATGGGTAACAAAAAAAACCCTAAAGAAAAAACCATTCTTTAGTATTTAAAAATCACAGAGGCTTTATCACACGAGGACTCTGGCTAACTTGTATCACTATACGTGTTTTACAGCTAGGTTTAAAATCAAAGTTTTAATTTAATGGGTACACATTTTTAAGAATGTTAAGGAAAACCCTTACGATGAGCATCGTAAGGTATACTACCAGAACAATGAATATAATTATCAAAATGTCAAAACTGACCAGGTATCTTGTCCAGGTTATAAAGTATTTGATATAGTTAAAAGTTATGATTATTTCTTTTTTAAGGAAATACTAAATATGACTAATAAGACCTGATTAAATTATTCGAAAATATTCACATTAAGAGAAAGAGATAGTATGGAGGCTCGGATAATACCTGGGTCTAGACGTATGAAAACATGTTGCTTAGAAAAACAGCACTTTGCTCTTTTTTAAAAGCTAAATAAGTACCTTACTGGTGAATAAAAATGGATAACAGCTTAATTTAAAACAAAAAAGTCAGCCATAACCTCGCTATTAAAAGCATGTTCACTAAACTCAAAATTCATAAGAAAGATATGTATAAAGTCATCGCGTTACCTCTACAGCTAGGGTTTTTACGAAAATAACATTTACAGATGGAAGTGCCCCCTTTCTTTCAACAAGCTCCAAAAACCATCCAGTAGTGCCCAAATCCAATCAAATGGCACGTGTTTCTGGACTCAAACGCAACTCCAACCAAATCCATTTGGAAATATACTACGTTAACCAATCCAGACTTCAGAAACACTTAAAACGTTTATCTTCCAACGAATCCCTTTTAAAAGGTTGGTTTAAAACCAAAAATTAAATTGGAAAGAATAAACTTCGCACTACACTCCGTTCAAGAGTTAGAAAGTAAAAGAGGCCTTCCTTAGAGGAAAATTTAGTTTTATGAAAGAAACGTATTTTTTTCAATCTACCGAACCTTAAGGCTCGCCTACTCAGTCAGGATGCATGCACAAAGTGGCAATCCTCATGCGACAGTATTATTATTTCCTTGGGGAGAAATATGTAAAACCAGCAACAAAACTACTAAACATGGCATCCCGTACACACTGTAATTAAAACAACATCCCTCATTAACCAACTTGGCCGTAAAACAACAACATTAAAATGTCCATCCGGTGTTTTTGCCCCTTTCACGCAAATTACCCAATACATTGTGGACCCACCTGTAGCGGGGAACCCCTTTTATGTTTTTTGACGGGGAAAGACCTCACGAGCCGGAAAAAAAAAAAAAGAGGGAATATGATCTAGTAACCCTCAATATAATTTGGGACATGACTGGTCGTTCTAACCGCCAACAATATTAAAAAAAGAAACCAAACCCCATGTAAAAAAAGGGAAAAAAAGATTATCAGGGGACAGGTTTTTTTTTTTACGTACAAATCAAAACAAAAAATTTTAGGCATTAAATAAACGAAATACCATTTAAAATGTCCAAAAAAAAGGGGGAAAAATGAATGAAATATGGATGAACAGAACGCCTGATATGCCTAAAGTTCATGAGGGGGTTAACCGCAAGTATATACTTCTGTTTTTAGGTTAGTGTTATCTCCAGTGCATATTGAATTTTAGTCTAGAGTCCCAAAATAAAAGAACTAGAGGACAAATCAAGCCTTTCCAGGTGTAAAAACAATAAGAGCTTTATCTACCCAAAACCCACCCCCCAACTTCCCAAAAAAGACTAATCTTAAAGAATGAGGTGTCGAAACGGGATGCGTAATTCCATGCATATTTTTTTAAAATGAAGTAAGTACTAGTAAATCACACGTTACATTAATGGATTGAAAATTTAATGTAACAAAGAAAAGAAGTAAAATGGAAATGGGATCAAAGAAGAGACGAGGGATTTAAGAGTATAAAAGAGACATTCACTAAAAATCTTAAAATATTTCATCCTGATTATAATAAGACATTTTATTTGAGAACTGACGCATCAGAACATAGGATAGCAGGAGTTTTGTATCAGATAAACGAAGGACAGGAATGCCCAATCTATTTCTGTTCACGCATAACTAAACCATATGAAAAAAGATTATCAGTCAGTGAAATCGAATTATTGGCAATAATATATTGTATACAAAAACTAAGATTTTATTTGTTGGGGAATAAATTTATCATAGAAACGGATCACATGGCATTGACATCAATATTAAATAATAAATATGGAAACAGTAGAGTTCACAGATGGTCATTACTTTTACAAGAATATGATTTTGAAATCAAATATATACCAGGCAAGAAAAACGTAATAGCAGATATATTATCCAGAATAGAAGGAAAAAAAATGTAAGAGAACAATAAAAGTTGGATATAATATTTTATACCAGGAAAAGGGAATATTTTCTAAAGACACCATATTAGAAGACCACAAGAACTTGGAAGAAAATATTAAAAGGAAAAACATAAAGATGGATGATATTTATTTTAAGATAATTAACGATAACGAACTATATATTATTACAGAAAATCGGACACACAAAATCTTACAATATTTACACCAGAAATATGGACATCCAGGATCAAGAAAATTATGGTTACTGTTCCGAGAAAACTATTACAACAAACACGATTTAATAATTTCTAAGACAATAACAAAAAAATGTATCATATGTCAAAAGACAAAGGAAAGAAATTATCGAAATTATAATCAACCAAGGAGCATAATTCCAAAAGAACCATACGACATAATAGCAATAGATTTTATAAGTAATTTACCAAAAACACAACTTCACAATAAACACATATTTGTAGTCTTGGATACATTTTCCAAATATATAAAATTATACCCATGCAAAAAACCAATGTAAAGACAATTATACAAAAATTAAATATGTATGTGCAAGAAATGGGAAAACCTAATAACTGTATTCTCGATAATGCCACATATTTTCAGAACAAAAAATATCAAAAATTTTGGCATGAAGAATAAAATAAATTTCAACTTTACCAGTATTCGACACCCACAGTCTAATTCCCTTTAGAGAGATATATTAAGGAGGTAAACAAGTTCTTAAGATTAGTTAGTCATGATGAACCATTACAATGGGATATACATTTAGAAGAGATCGATATGTATATTAATACTATACCAAATTTAACAACAGAAGAAACACATCAAAGAATTATCGATAACAATTCCATAAATAGACCATGGATTGAAAATAAGAAAAGACATATCAAGAAATTGTGGATAAAATTAACAAAAATATTGAGAAAAATACATTAAGGTATATAAAAAAGGGCGAAAAAAGAATAAGAAAACGTGTGAAATTCAAAGTAGGAGACTTAATACTCGTGCGTAATTTACGATTGACAGATACAAGAAAGGGCAAATATGCGAAATTTGCCATACCATTTATAGGACCATTTAGAATCCTAAATGAAGAGGGAACCAACAGTTATAAAATAGGAGAAAGAGACTCTGATAAAGTAAGGGGAATATTCAATATTAATGATATTTATGAATTTATACAATAAAATTTAAAAGATAAATAAAACTTAGTAATAAAGAAAATTGAAGGACAATTTCATAAAATTTTATCATAAATTTCAGATTCTGAAAAATTTTATTCAATTGGGGAAAATTGTAACAAAATTATAATAAGTCACTAATGAAATAGTATTGAAAATTTTAATATATTAAAAGGGGATTAAAATAAGAAAAAACAGTGATTTTCATAAGTAAAAATGGTTCTAAATAAAGGGAAAAAGATGTAAAATTACATAAGAAAACATAATACAGCTTTAGAATGTAATTTAGTGTATAAATGAAACAGAATACATACCAAAATCTGACATTTATAGAAAATCATTTTATTAAGCCTCGGAGCATAAAAGTAAAATGTTAAAGGACTCTACCAAAAGCTTCCCCTGAACCTAAAAGATTATAAATCGGTATAAAATAATGTTAGAACATAATAATTTCAAAAAACAGGACATAAATATACTGAGTATATACAAAAAATACAAAAATAAAGACATGACAGGTTGTTACGAAGGGATAGAAAAGTACATAGCTTATTATCACCTTATAAATAGATTTGAGTTAGGATAGATGTTAGAATTAGTTTTAATAGGATAAGATAAGTACAAAAACAAAGAACTCTTAAGAACTGTTTAATGAACTCAAAAGTGACTTAGATTAAGTGAAATGGACAGGTAAAGACAAGTGTTGTATTTTCATAAAAATAACAAATAGTGGAAATAAAAAAGAGAAAGTGATATAGTGAACAGTATAGTAAAAACATTCATTTTCTAGAATTAGATATTAAAAACGGGTAAAAAACTTAAAGAGTTACCAAATAATTACATTTATAATCATAGTAAATAAACAATGTTTATTTATGGACAATAATGTTGAATTGTAAAATGATTATAAATTATTAAGGAATCATATTAATCTTAAAAGATGTATTTAATTATGTATATTTAAGTTTGTAAAGTAGGTAGGAATGAAAACCTAAAGTTTATTTGTAAATTGGAAAATAAGTAAAAGTCACGTACGCCATTTATCAAGCATCAAGAGCTTTAAAAATGAAATTTGCAAACAAACTCAAATTAAAAGATAAATTTGTTTATACCAAATGAAAAGCAAATAAATTTATAATAATTTTCATTTATATACAAGGGCCAATATAAAGAAATAAACATAGGGTTTTATAAAAAGAAAATCAAAATATATCAAAATTGAAGTCATAAAATTTAACAGAAATTTTTCTCAAGTGGCCTGGAAAGCATCCATTTTCATAAAAATTATTCATTTGTTTCAATGAGTATATAAGCGAAAAACGCCCGAAAACGGCATCATTCACATAATTCAGTTGCTACCGAACACTTAACAGTATCTTTTAATAAAAACAAATGAATGGTCATAGAAATAATAAAAAAGTATTCTAACCTCACTATTTTGACAGAAAGTAAACAAACGAAACAAAGTTAAGTTTCCAGTATAAATATAAAGTTAAATCATCAGAAAGTTTATAAAAGTGTTAATACAGAAACAATCAAGTTAAATACCTGTGTTAATGGTAATTAATCCAGAGAATTAAAAGTAAACCAGCAATCAAAATCGACAAACGTCAACAAGTATATTTTTCGACACGTTCGATACTAACACCACACTAGAGGCAGCTTTGGACATTATTTATGGGAAGATTTACAAGTAAACCAAAGGGAAAACGAGATTATTTAGTTTTAGTATCCTTTTTTATAATGTTTATGACAAATAGTCATAGTTCATTTATATTGTTCCTGTAATAAGGTAAGAGTTTATTTATGTATTGAAAAAGGATAGGAGAAATAAATAGCCAACATAACTAAAAGAAAGAATCATATTGCCAACGTTACTTTAAAAGAAACTATAAAATTGAGGCAAGACATAGAAATAAAAATGATTTAAGATTTAAGAAAGAATAACAGCATTATTATCATTTTTATAAATATTTATTATTAAAAAAATTAGTATTTATAATAAATAATTTATTTTGAAAATTATTCAAATCTTTTATTTTGTATGTATGTCCAGATAAATGTATGAGATAAAAGCCAGAACTCAAAGGGATTGAGAGTTTCAGAAAGCCGGAGTTGACATACTTAAAACCCCACAGAATTAAAATTAATTGTAACGAATCTGCTAAATATTATAACATAAAAACAAAATACCTATATATAAAATATAATATAATATATTAATATAATTATAAATATATATAATATAAATAATTCTTACATATATATATATATAAAAGCTCTCTTGATAAAAAATTTTGCTACTTTAAAATAAGATTGGGATAGAAACATTTAACATATTTTATACGGGGTGTTCAGAAAATTAAAAAACTTAAAATGATACAAGAGTAAAGTGCATTTATTCTGAGAAGATATGGAAATAAGTCACTAGGAAAGTTGTTCAAAATTAAGAGACAGTCTCTAATACCAATTTTCGAAAATGGCCTACTTTTATTTATTTGTGATTAAATTTATTTTAATATCGTGGCATTTATTAGAGGTGTACGATAAACAATTTGTTTCAATCGGCCCCATAAGAAAAAATCCATTATAGTAAATCTGACTCCTAGGAGGCCACTGACTGGTCCTTGTCTCCCAATTTGGAATTAGTAAATTGATATTAAAATAATGTTCATCACAGATTAATAAAAGCAGGCCGATTTTGTCGAAAATTGGTATAAGGAACTATCCTTTACTTTTGAACAACTTTTCCTAGTAACTTATTTCCATATCTTCTCAAATAAATTCATTTTATTTCTGAACCATTTAAGTTTTCTCAATTTTCTGAATACCCCCGTATAAAATATGTTAAATGTTTATCCCAATCTTACTCTAAGAGGTAGCAAAATTTTTACCACAAGTAGCTTTTTTGATAAAATTAAAAATTAAGAAGTTTTTCCTATTCAATACTTTTTCCGTGGACATACCAGTATGTCCACGAAAAAGGTGTTGAATAGAAAAAACTCTTTTTTTAATTTTTTTAAAAGAAGCTACTCTTGAATAAAAACTTTGCCACTCTTAGAGTAAGATTGGGATAGAAACATTTAACAAATTTTATAGGCGGTATTCAGAAAATTGAGAAAACTTTAAATGGTTCAAGAGTAAAGTGAATTTATTTGAGAAGATATGGAAATAAGTTACTAGGAAAAGTTGTTCAAAAGTAAAGGATAGTTCCTTATACCAATTTTCGACAAAATCGGCCTGCTTTTATTAATCTGTGATGAACATTATTTTAATATCAATTTACTAATTCCAAATTGGGAGACAAGGACCAGTCCAGTGGCCTCCTAGGAGTCCAGATTTAACTATAATGGATTTTTTCTTATGGGGCCGATTGAAACAAATTGTTTATCGTACACCTCTAATAAATGCCACGATATTAAAATAAATTTAATCACAAATAAATAAAAGTAGGCCGATTTTTTCGAAAATTGGTATTAGAGACTGCCTCTTAATTTTGAACAACTTTTCCTAGTGACTTATTTCCATATCTTCTCGAATAAATGCACTTTACTCTTGTATCATTTTAAGTTTTTTTAATTTTCTGAACACCCCGTATAAAATATGTTAAATGTTTCTATCCCAATCTTATTTTTAGAAGTAGCAAAATTTTTATCAAGAGTAAACTTTTTTCGATAAAATCAAAAATAAAAAGTTTTCTCTTCAACACCATCCGTGGACATACTGTATATATAT
>JAHBCN010014011.1:0-23415 GCA_019359885.1 Listronotus oregonensis
TCTATACAACAATTAAGTAATGAATGTTATTCTTTAGCTGATATGCTGACATGCACCTAATTTATGGACAAGCATTCGGCAATTGTATGAAAGCTAGAAGAATGTACTTTGAAACATTTCCAAATCAACGATTGCCAAGCAGAACCACTTTTAAAAGAGTTGTTCGTAGCCTTAGAAAAACAGGTAGTAACTTAAGCAAAAAAATCAAACGGTATAGCTAACCTTTGGCAAACTTTCAGAAGTTTTATACTACGTCTTGGAGAAGAAGGACCATAAAGGGGCAAGAAATCTTCAATTAGAAGAGGAAATATTCAATAAGGTTAAGCAGTCCCTCTACTAGTGTAGAAAAGCTAAGTCCTCATTTCATCAGTATTGTTTTGTTTACAAATAGAGCCGGTTTCACCCAAGATGGTGTATTAAATTTTCATATTTTGCATGTCTGACAAAAGAAAATCCGCATGAAATACTACAACTGAGAACCAACAAAGATTTAGGGTTCCCAAAAATATTAGTCAAAACTTTTGCATAAATTCTTTTCCACCCCTAATACCTGAAGATAGAATTGTCTTTACCTCCAAAGGAAAAAAAGCTAAACTTTTTGCCAAACAATTTGCTGCCATTTCTACGCTTGATCCTCCTATTAATCTTTCTCTTGCAGCATTATCCCTGTTTCTCATAAAATGTCCAATACAATTTTTAGTCAAGTCAAACAGATCAAGCGTATTCATTCTTTTCTTAATACTAAAAAATCGTCGGCTGGATGGCATGCCAGCAATCGTTTTAAAAATGTGCTGCCGGAGCTTGCTACCATCCTAACTCACCTCTTTCGAATCTCTTACGACAAGGGCATTTTCCCGGAGAGTTGGAAAGCTGCCGTGTGCAACCTGCCCCAAAAAAGGATCCAAAACCCTCCCTTCTACTGGTGTTTGTAAAGTAATGAAAAAATTATTAATTCTTAAATCTTAAAGTATATGGAAAACAGAAGATCTTAAATAATAGACAGTATGGATTCCTTACAGAATATCCACAGCTGATCCTCTTTCCTTTTCTCACATAACTGGAACAAGTCCCTTGAGTTTCTTGGTGAATCCAGATCATTGTCTTGATATATCTAAAGCTTTTAATCAGGTCTGGCATGATGGGCTCCCTTTAAAAAACTTTCTTCTTACGGTCTTCCACCTAAGCTTTGCTCTTGGCTTTTCCCGTTTCCTTTCTAATCGACGTATATCAGTTACTGTAGATGGTATTCTTCCAGCTTCTACCCAATTATTGCTGGTGCCCCAGGGCTCAGTGCTGACGCCCACGCTGTTTCTTCTACACATTAACGATCTTTCTTTTCCACAATCAAGCCCATTTATTGTTTTTTGCCCCATTTGTATCAACTGCCCCGAATTTTTTTCCTTCAATGGAACCTTTCCCAAAACCTCAAACTTTTCTTGGATTGGGGCGCCAAAAATCTTGTTTTTTTTAATGCCCCGAACACATCACGTTTGCCGTCGCGAAAGTCTTCCCAAAGCTATCCCTTACGTATACGGTCAACCCTTTTGCAGAACGAAGATCGTTTAATCTTGTCGGCATTACTTTGAGAAACACCTCAACTGGCCAAAAACATTACATCCATAGCCTCGGGAGCTTCAAAAATTAAATTTTTCTTCAGCCAAAAATCCTTACACACTCTGTATTTATCCCAAATCAGACCCTCTTTGGAATATTATTCTCATGTCTGAGAATGTCCTTCTTTTTCGTTCCTTCATCCCTAGAGTGTCAAGACTATGGAACCTGCTGCCCGCAAAAAGTTTTCCTTCTCCTTTCCCCAAACTCCAAAATTTAAGTCCCGTGTAACAAACTTCCTCTCACCACATTTAAGACACCCATGGTAAAGTTAGTACTTAGGCATCAGCCTTCGTGGACTGTCCCAAGATAAAAAAAATGGAGCCATGTACTTGCAGTTCGTGCAACAAAACCTAAACGGTTTATTATACAATATGCACAATGAAGCATCATCGCATTTTAGCAATTTAGTAGGTCAGCATTTAACAAACAATTTTAAGGATCGAGGGATAGGTCGGGTGGGCCATTTCTCATTGCCCCGACGTTGCCCAAATGACCCTCTGGATTCCTTTTTATAGGAAAATTTGAGGAGGCTTGTGTATTCGAGGCCGGTGCAACCAGGCAAGGGCTAATATGAAAAATATTACAATATTGCAATGAAATTAGGAATAATCCTTAAATGTTGTTTGAGTACAACAAGACAACATTTGTCGTATAAAAAATGTATAGAAGTAAGGAAGCCCATTTAGAAAATCTGCCATGACGTTTAAAAACTGTTGTCAATAATACGTTGTTAGAAAAAATAAAATAAAAACTACTGGTAATTTATTGTGTTAATCTGTTCCGTGTTACACAAAACCTTAATTTTTGGGAAAAAACCTTGACTGCAAAATAAATAGGGCAAACTATTTGAGGTTTGTGCTACATTTTTTTACATTATCCACGACACTGACGAGAACCAGATTAATTTTATTTTATCATAAGTTCTTTAAAAAAAAAGTTGCAGTGTTTTTATAAGAGATACTTTACACCAAATTTTGATTAAATTTTTACCGGGACAATCTTTCTAACAAGAAGTTTATGCAATAATATAGTTTACTTTCAAGGTAAATAATAAATAACACTTTTTTCATTTTCTCACTTAAATAAAGTTTGTTTTAAAATATATGCTGTTTTAATGAGTTTAGATCTGTCCAGTAGTTTAAGCCCTTAGCATTAAGGGTAAAAAAAACATATTACTTTTAAATGAATCTATAAAAATGATGCATATTGTTTAAAGTATTTTACTTTAAGCCTCCGACCAAATAAATTTAAAAAAAAAAATACACAAAAGCATTAATAAAGACAGAAGTAAAACACCAAGACATGATGATTAAAGCTTATTTTTCACAAAGTAAGTAAATTTATTTGAAAATTATCCAAAGAGTTAAAACGACGTCTAAAGAAAATAAACTATTAAATCAGGTAAAACTTTAATTTATGCAAAAAATTTCTAAATGCAGGTGCGCTATTTTACGACTCTAGAATATGAAACAAAATTCCCTGCCTCTGTTGTAACTACGCATGAAGGGAGATTGAAAGATTAAGTGTAATTTGTGTTATCGGGTTATATTAAATTTATGTAAGTAAATATTGGTTTTGCATGTTAAGATTTCTGAAAATTAGTTGTGCAGAATCTAATTTCTAAAGATGAATGTGCAAAATTTAAGCAGGAAATTTATTTGTTAACTTAGGGTAAAAATTTGAAAATCTGTATATTTAAACAGTTATTATTTACATAGTTAAAGCAGAAAAGCAAAAAATATATAAAATTTACCATGGAAATGTAAAATTAAAGAAAATTATATGTATTAACTAAATTAAAATTTTAACATCTTTTAGTTTAACTAGTTAGTATAAAAAGAAAAAAAATTTAAGTACAATTGGGTATTAGCATCCTATTTCTGTGGTAGTAGTGGTAAAAACACAAACATATGGACTTGCCGATTTAATTTTTTAAAAGCATTTTAATTTCTGACTTTTGAACACTTTTTATATATATATATTATATATATATATATATATATATATATATATATATATATATATATATATATATATATATATATATATTTTATTTTATTATGTTTATTTAATTACTTTTATTAAAAAGATAAGTAATAGATACGCACGATAAAAAAGAACCTAAGACAATGTTTTTGATAGTTTTTGTTTAAAAGGTAATTTTATCTTAAATTAATTTATAATAACAAGTTATAATAGAAATGTATTGAGTCGAAGCCATACCAGTAAAACAAAAGGACTTTGTCTTAATTAAAAAAAAAAATAAGTTCTATAATACTAAATATTTTGTCATTTAAATGTTTTACTCCGGGATTAATCGACTGTTAAAAAATAAGTTAAATCATGCTTTTATAGTAAATAATTTTTCTAGTACAAATTATTTAGGTTTAATAAACATTTTTTTAATGAAAAACTAAAACAGAATAATAGATCTAGTGGCACTAGATACAAAGCGTTTTATATAAAGCTTGTAACAAACTTGTACAAAAATCAGTCATTAAAATAAGTACAAATAGACGAGGCAATGAAGCACTAAAAAGGCCAAAAGTTCGATTTTTTCCGCAGGTCGGATCGAAATGCGGTTTTTTGCATTCGCTTGCCAAAATTATTTGTGAAATTCCCCCGTAATTTCCAGGATGTACAAACCGAAAATTGCATTTCTGCAGCCAAAAATGCATTTAGAAAATGCATTTTCTGAGACACATTTTAAAAGATTTCATAACTTTATAAATAAGAGACAGACCTGGCTCCCGAGGGTTTTTGAGGTCGCTGATCATGATTATGATGTTTAAATTGACCCACAGCCGACCTGGAGCTCAGGAACGCCGATGAACGCCATCTCCGTGGAACTATCCCAAAATTCACGCGGAAATAGAGAAAAACTCGGCGTCTGGGGGGTTTTAAGGTCGCCGAATTCAAATATGGCATCGGCAAACACTCCCTGGACACCTGGTGCGTCCGAACCTAGACCTGAACGCCATCTCTGGGAATTTTCCCGACAATATCGACTAAAACATCCCGAAAATCATTATGCGGGGGGTTTTTTGGAGCGTTAAATCCAAATTTTACATCAAAAATTATCCCCTGAACACCTGGTGCTCCGGAACCTGACCCTGGACGCCATCTCCGAGGGTTTTTCTGACATGATCGAAAAAGCCGAACCGAAAAACTTTAGGAGGGGTTTTTGGGGCTCAGAATCCAAATTTCATATTGTTTTCCAGACACAATCCAAAAAGACGAACCAAAAATCATGAAGGGGCGGTAAATTAGAATTTCCGAGAGTTTTACAGTCGCGATCACAAAAAAACTCCCCCAAAACGTCTCATAATTTTATACATTCATTCATGTGTAACTCACCCCCGGGCCCTAGAAAAAGTTAATCCAGTTCTGTAAGAATGACGAGATTAATCTCCGGCTACATCCTCGAACTTTTCCGAGCGGCGTCTCACCTTTCTCCCAACACTCAAAACGCTTTTGTGCGCCTAAAAGCCCCCCTTGAAGTTTTTTGGTTCGTCTTTTTCGATCATGTCAGGAAAACGCTCGGAGATGGCGTTCAGGACCAGGTTTCGGTGCAACAGGAGTTCAGGGGATCATTTTGACGTGAAATTTGGATTTAGCGCCCCAAAAAACTCCCGCTCAATGATATACGGATTGTTTTTGCCGATATGGTCAGGAAAATTCCCGAAGATGATGTTCAGGGCCAGGTTTCGGTGCCCCAGGTGTTCAGGGGGTCGTTTTCGACGTAAAATTTGGGTTTAGGGCCCCAAAAAAACCCTCGCTCGATGATTTTTAGGTTGTTTTTGTCGATAATGTCGGAAAATTCTCAGAGATGACGTTCAGGTCTAGGTTGGGGCGCACCTGGTGTCCGGGGGGTCTTTTTCGACGTGAAATTTGGATTCAGCGCCCTAAAAACCACCGCTTAATAATTTTCGGTTTGTTTTTGTCGATATTGTCAGGAAAATTCTCGGAAATGACGTTCAGGTCTAGGTTGGGGCGCACCTGGTGTCCAGGGGGTCGTTTTCGACGTGAAATTTGGATTCAGCGCCCCAAAAAAACCCCCGCTTAATGATTTTCGGGTTGTTTTTGTCGATATCGTCGGGAAAGTTCTCGGAGATGACGTCCAGGTCTAGGTTCGTACGCAGTAGGTGTCCGTGGGGTATTGGCCGATGCCATATTTGAATTGAGAGACCTAAAAACCCCCCGGGCGCCGAGATTTTTCTCCTTCCCTGCTTGAGTTTGGGATAGTTTCACGGAGATGACGTTCATCTGTGTTCCTAAACTTTAGGTCGGCTGTGGGTTAATTTGTACATCATAATCGTGATCAGCGACCTCAAAAACCCCCGGGTACCCGACTTGAGCCAGTTCTGATTTTATTTACAAAGTTATCAAATCTTTTAAAATGCGTCTCAGAAAATGCATTTTTTAAATGCATTTTTGGCTGCAGCAATGCAATTTCCGGTTTGTACATCCCTAAAATTACGGGGAAATTTTACGAATAATTTTTGCAAGCAAAAACCGCTTTCCCTGATCTAACCCTCGGAAAAAATCGAGAACTTTTTGCTTCATTGCCCTCGACTAAAAGGTTATATGTGATCCCGTAAATACTAAAGCGTAAAAAATTTAATTTAAAATGATATTAGTTTTATTACTTTTTAGATATTTGTCGTTTTCTTATCCAAATTTTCCTTTTTACAACAAAATTCATTTATCAATAACAGAAACTTAAAATAGAACACTTACTTATAACAACTTTATATGATATTAAGTTTTACCTCATATAACCAAAAATTTTTTATTTATTAAAGCACGGATAAAGCTTTTTTAAAAATATATGTGTAATAAATAATATTTAGGGGAAACTTACTATAAAATATTGAAAAGAAATCAAATGAATTTTTGGGGGGCTTATCGGGATAATCAAGTTTTATACCCTTTTTACAGACTCTTAGGGGGTTTAAAGAAAATTAGTATGGGATATTTATAGCCAAATTTATTGATTATTTTACAACTAAGTCTATCGTGTTTATGGTTAGTAAAATATACCAAAATTGTATTTTTTTTAAATAGGGAATTTTTATGTAATCACTAAAAAAAAGTAGAAAAAGAACTGATTTTAAAAGTATAGAGATAAGAAAAATTACCAGTAATTTCAATAAATCATTCAGATTCCAGGTCATTATTTTGTAAAACGCTTTTTTAAAAGTTTTTTTTTTTACTTCATTTAAAGCATTTGCCACTGAAAAAATTGTGTCTTTGATCGTTAACGGATTTCCAAAACTTTATCCAACAAGTTCATTATGTTTTTTTTGATAGGGGCACCGTTTTTCAATAATGGGCATGAACGAATAATCCGCACCCCGGATAAACCGCGCACGGATAATGGGGCCCTACTGTATTAAACACATTAACGGGTAACAGACATTTGCACCCTGCTGACCAAAGGGGAACCATACCCTTCCAACTTACGGGGTTATTGACTTGCTGAACAGAAATAATGTTGCAAACTTTTAAAAAAGTATCCTATATTTTTAAAGAGGATAACAATATTTAATTTTTCTTTAACTAACTTTGTAAAGTTTTTACTTAACGACATCTAGTGACCATTTTTGATCTATATCAGATCTTATCAGAGAAGTTAGTCGAGGTTGACAACCCCGGTCTCGTATTTCGTAGACGGCAATAAGCAAATATGTTAAAATTACTAATAGTTTTTTTGGGATTGCCTGATTAGACGAGAATATGTGCAATGTTCCCAAAATTTTTTTTTTTCTTTTGGGAATGATTTAAACACCCTACTAAGACCTTTAAATCTTAGAATTTTATTCAAAGGAAGTTCCTAAATTTGGCAATTTTAAATTTTTATTAAGGATTTCAATCACAAAAGGGAAAAATTACTTCATAGTAATTTTAGGATAGCCTTATTTGATCATACCATCTGCAATGTTGCCAGTTACTCTTTTAAAATAACATAGACAATTTTTGCTTCTTTAAATACAAAGCCCCATTTATTTTTATTGGAATAAATTCAAAACCCTTGATATAACTAAAAAAATAAGTCTCAGAACTTTAAATAAATTTGTTTTTAAAAAATGTCTTTAGCAAGATGAGGCACGTTGTATTCTAGAGAGGGACAATTTTTTAAAAAGAAACATTTTCAAAAAAGGGGCAGCATAGGGGGGAAAAACATTTAAACGGCCAGCTCGATCCCCCGACTTAAAAACCTTTTGACTTTTTTTCTTTTAGAAATATTTAAAAAACGGAAAATTTTTTTGAAACAACCATTAAAATTTTTTTTGTAAAGTAACCATATCTTAGAAACTACAATAAACACCTTTGATTTGGAGATTTTACTAATAGCGATGCTCTAATTTTTTTGCATTTAAAAAAAAATTGGTTTCTATCATAAAAATTAAATTTGCATACTTTATCTCAAAAAATACACACTTGTTAACATTGAGATTTTTTAAATAAATTGGGCGTACCCTAAAACTTGGTGTAGTAATTTTTACATTTTTTCGTTGTGCCGTTTGCAAAAAAAAAAGGGAGTTGAAAAATTTTTCAATTAAAATTTAGAGTTGCCATATTTTAAAAAATATATAAAAAAAAGCTCTGACATTTAAAAGGGTTTTTGTAATTGCAGAGCGCTAAACTCATTGCAAAAAAAAATAAACAGGGGAATTTCATTTTTAAAAAAAAAGTTACCTACCTTATTTTAAAAAAGTATACATTTAGCATCATTGCCCTTCTCATCAAATGGGGTATCCAAAAACCCAAATTGTAATTTTTACGTTTTTTCCTATTGCCATTTACAAAGTACAAGACCGTTTCGGAAATTTTTTAAAAAACACTGTATAAAAGATTTTATAGCTATTAAAGTTTAACATTTTTATCCACAGACCTTGTTTTAAAATTATAACCAAAATTTTAAGGGGTTTGGAAAACATGTCACATTTGTGCGACTACTGTAAATAAGGAACAATCATAACAACAGCCGGTAATGCAGGTCGTTTGTTAGTCACTTACCCATTTGCTAATTACTACTTGGGAAAAAAACTTACCAATAGCCCCCGTAATGGGTTTAAAATATTTGGGTGCATGCACCACCTTCGACAAGTTTTTCGGGGACTTTTTTTTACAAATGTATGAGCAGTGCCTATTTTTTTAAAAAAAATTTCAATTAATTTAGTATGAATATATTTTTTTTTTTTTTTAAGTTTAATTTAAATTATTGTGCATACATAATTAAATAAAATTACAATAATTTTTTTTAAAATTAATATTGGGATCTATAAAAAAAGGGGCTAAAAAAAAGTTGTTGTTATGGAGTATGCCGCAGTAACACGGGAATCTTTTTAAAGGGGACTTTATATTATTTTATTAGTTTTCCAAAGCTTTATATATCCGAAAATCATTAAAATAGGTAAGCAAAAGCATTAAAATGTTCCCCAAAAGTGCAAAAATGCAATTTGTGGGTAAAGCGGTGGGACGAGGTGATAGTCGTTTTCCCAGGAATTGATAATGTTAATAAAGACATTTTAAATTTTTTTTACCTTTTTTTAAAAGGGAAAATGTGGTGAAAAAACCGAATATCCATACTTTATCTGTTTTTAAAAAAAACTAGTGATGGGGTAATATATTTAATTTATAAATACAATAGCAAGGACAGTGTCTATAATGGGCTACCTACCAATTATTTTTTTGGATGCATGCAACATTCTAAAACTAGTTATGAAAAAAAAGTGGGATTCCAGATGGAAAGATTTTTGAAAAAATACCCCTACACGATACTCACTGTTTACGGATAGTATCCCAGCCAAATTATGGCGAAAATGTTTTAACAGTTTCGAGACAGCTAGTAACTACCATTGTCGCATGAAATTAGGACATGCTTGTTTTCCTGCACATTTATACAAAATCCACATTTTCCCTTTCCGACAAATGTGATGAGTGTCAAGTTAAACGTGATCTGGCCCAATATTTTTTTTGAATGAAAAAAATTCAGCATTAACACTGATAAAATGTTTAAAACTTTAATTACTGAATGTAAAGGGGAAATGCCCTTTTTAATGTATTGCCCCTTTTTATTTTTTACAAAAGATAAAAGTATACAACGTATTTTTAACTTACTTAAAGAAAATTAATTTAAAATTATAAAAGTTAAATTTTCCCTTTACCCCCCAAATTTCCTTTGGTTTAGCGGTCTAAACCATATTTTGTCTATATTTTAAAAGTCGCCCTGACAGACCCCAGTGGCGTAAAGTCTGTATCCTATTTCTTTATGTATTAACAGCCTCCACTTCCTTTTTTATTTTTAAATTTAAAAAATTAAATTAGCCAAAAACATGATTGGATGAATATAAAACATTTTAATGATATTATATATAGGTCTTTTCTTCCCTTTTTTTGTATATATATATATATATATATATATATATATATATATATATATATATATATATATATATATATATATATATATATATATATATATATATATATATATATATATATATATATAAAATTAAAAATTTATATATTTTTTTTTTTTTTTTTTTTTTTTTTTGCTATTGTATAAGTGTAAATAGTTAATAAACTAACATTTTGAGGGCTAAATGGCAAAAAAACCTCAGGAAAAAAAAAAATACAATAGCTCCCGCCATAACCTCAAATAATAAATTTTGTCGTAGGTAAAAGTCACTAGAACCTCGCTAAAAGCATAGAAAGATTTTTTTTTTATTGTTTTTACTTATTACCATGACAAGTAGAATACAGTTCTACTTAACATCTTTTTTATCCTAACCTCTCCACTAGTCGGGCCCTTTTTATCCTCCTTTTGCACTTCAACCCGTCAACAAAAACAATTGTGGGTTTCTACGGCAGGATGCACTAATAAAGCACTGATATTCGAGGAAATAATGCTTGTTGTCCAGCCATATTTATAAAAAGGCCCGAAACTTACATATTGCCGCCTTTTTAGCATGGCGGATGCCCTGCCTTAGCAACCCCCAAAAAGGGGGATTGCCACAGCATAGTCCGAGTTTTTATATAAAAAAACTTTTTTTTTTTTTTACTTTCATTCAATTTTTTTTTCTTTATAATTTCTTTTGTTTTTTAAAAATATAAAAATATATATAGAGTTTTTTATTAAGATATAAAAAACGCTTTTCTAATGTAAGGTAAACAAAATTCTACTACAAATTAACGTATAAAATTTAATTTAACTTCCTTTTCATTACTAGAAAGCCCTTGGTTTTATATAGAGGCATTATTTTTGGCGTTAATTCAATTTATGCGTTTATGAGGTGTTTAATTTAATAGACACAATACAGGGGAAAATTTTAATTACTTTTAAATTTTGTCCCCTAGCTTTCAGTACCAGTTATATTTATTTTCTAAACCTCAATATAACTTTTGTGTAAGAAAAAATTTTAAAGAGTTTAAAAGTATAAAGTATAAAACTGAACTTATATTGTTTTCTCTTCTTATCACAAAACTTAAACAATGTACAATATGTGAATTTAATATTAAAACATAAAAAAGCATTTTGTGAGAATTTTGTAAAATATAAATAATAAAATATTAGTAAATATACTAAGTAAATTCGCACTTAAATAAAATAATAATAATTTGATAATATTTTTCTAAAATTTTCAGGAACACTCTGTAAGTAAACAGTTAAAATTTTAAATTATTCATTTTAACAAACAGTGTGGTTTATCTAGTAAAGCGATTACCTTTAAGCGCATTTAAAAACCTGTTATATCTGTTTTTTTTAGATCAACTCTTTAATTGATACCAACTTTTCTTTTAAATATGTATTTTTGTTACGTACTACGTAGTTACTGCTAAGTGTTGTAGGGGACGCCATTACACAGACATGAGAGCAATATTCTAAAAAGAGTCTGATTTGGGATACATACAGAGTGTACAGATTGGAAGAAGAGAAATATTTTTTGACTCGGAAGAGGAATCCAAGCTTTTTGAAGTTGCCGAGGCTATGGATGAAATGTGTTTATGCCAGTTGAGGTTATTCTTAAAGTAACGCCGACAAGATTAAACGACTCTTTGTTCGCAGAACTTGGCCGCTCATATGTAAGGGATGAGCATTGGCAGACTTTTTGCGACAGCAAACATTTTCGTTTTCGAGGCATTAAACTGAACAAGATTTCTGGCGCCCCAATCCAAGATAAGCTTTGTGGTCTTGTAAAGTGATATACTGCATTGACCTGGGATTGATTGTGGATATTGGCTTTGTCGTTTTATTTTTCTTAAAATGTTTGCACTTCATCATTAAAACATTTGAAGTATTTTGAAAATCTGTCAACCCATTCATATATTTACAACAGTTCAAATTTGATGCTTCTTAGTTTTTTATAATAAAAAAATTAAAATCTGCAGTGATAAAATTTCTATTACGGAAAAAAAGATTTTTAAAGGTGTATAAAAACCCTTTTTATTTATTTAAAACTGTAAAAAGATGGGTTTCTAAATCATGACGTGGTCCTAAAGACGTCCAGATTAAAAAAATTAAAAAGTCTAATCAATTTTGCATCAGTTTGTTAAAGAGCTTTTTGTCCTATTTTCAATAAAAAGACAGATCATAAATAATGTTACTTTCAAATTGCTCTATCTGCCACATCTTTTATTGAAAGTGGTTCGAGTCGGTACTCAATAAAAAAATTAAAAAGTCTTTTATATGTCGTCCTTTTCAGTGTTGACTAGTTTGTTGTTAACTACTAACTAACTAACCACAACTAAAGGGCGTTATTTAAAGAAAACTTTGTTTTTTGAGATTTTTTTAGGAAGTTATTTACGATGATATAATTTTTTATTGTTGGTTTAGAAAAGGAAAAAAAATACCTACACTCTGGCGAAAACTGCGTTGTGATATCTAAAACCAAAAAAGGACTACCTTTAAAAGAGCTTTAAATGTTCTTTCAAAACGGGTACACTTAAACCACTTTGGATAAAAGATGAAGGAGACAGAGCTATTAAAAAGTTGCATTATTGGTCATCTTCCTTAACCAAACTGATAAACAATTGGTTAGAGTTTTTTTTTATGTTTTTAAAATTGTACCTATAACTAGCTAATTTTAGAGAAATAATGGGCTTTTTAATTTACCTTTGCGGTTGCACCTTCTCGCTGTAGTTTTAAAGACTTAAAAATAATTTTTAGCTATTTTTCGTGGCCACTTTTACTAAAAATATTTTCCCCAACGCTGTGCGACAAATGATGTCCGAAAACGCCCGGCGTCCTTTCTTATTTGGACACCCGGTACATCAAAAACGAAGAGAGCTAGGAAAAATGCTTTAGTGTTATAATTTGTTTCATCAAAAGTAGTGACATATTGACCCTTCACAAAAGTTATAATATATAATTTAAGGAGATACTTGAATTTAAGTAAACGATGCCAATGCTTACGATCAGGAGTGTTAAAGTTTTAATGTTCGTTTTTCTAATTACTTGTAACCAAACTGACCAGGGGAAGAATAGATCCGAAGGTTTTCTAGCAGTCTTAGAATTCGTCCATGCTTTGTGAGTAGCTATCCAGAAGCTGTACGGTATCTCATGTGATGTCGAACTTAAAAATATTGACCTCGTTCGTAAAGAATAACATCTATCAAAATGTATACTTCTTTGGAGTTCAGGGTACCGTTCTCGAGATGTATTAGTAATCCCACAATTTTTATGGAAAATGAATGTTTGGCCGTTTCAAACTTTATAATAGTTCTATACACGGTGATCAAAAGTTTAGAAAACTGATCAAAGCCTTCAACCCTCAGAAATAGCCCTCAAAAGTCACTGGGGAATTGGGGACCTTTGAGGTGATTTTAGGGGAGTTGAGGTTTTCGGCTTTTGCCCTGAAAGACTTTGATCATCGTGTAAGAATTATCACTATGCAAAGTTTAAGTTAGAGCCAAAGGATTTTTCCATAAAAAAATATTGTGGATCACTTTAAAGTGTGTTTATCCAGAGAACCGCTGCTCCTGGACTTAAATAAATATCTTTTTGATGCGATGAATTTATAGTAACTTATTCTTTAATAAACAGGTCAATATACAAGTTTAAAGCTACATCTAAACAAGTTGAGGTAAGGCCGTGGCTGGCAGCCACTCTAACTAGCAACATGAAAAGGTGGACGAATTTAAATTTTCGCCTCAAAAACCCATGATCGCAAATTTTTTACCCTATGTCATTTGTTAAAAATTTAATTAAGAAAACGAAAGCAATTGCTTAACACGAACTTAACACATTTTAGCACTATACTTTTCGACTTAAAATGATCCAATGCCTTCAAATTATGACATATCATTAAGTAACACCCTGTATAATATTACTAAAATCTTGCAATTACAACGAAATCCGAATACCCGTGTACATCAAGGAACGAGAATGTCATCTTATAGAGTTATAATCAAAACTAACCAGGGCGAAGACCTAATAGCAGCAAAAGCGTAATTTTACAGTCTTACGAATCTCTTACTTAGGTATACAGCTTATCAGAAAAGTGTAGGAAAAACACGGATATCAAAAAAAAAAACCCGCGAGAAGAATACTGACAAGTTTATATAAACTTTTTTCGTATAAGCTTTTTTAAAGATATTGGCTACCAAAAAGTCCATATGACCCTGGAGCTGTAAGTAATCCACAGCACTTTTTAATAGTAACTTGAATAGCCTTACTTGGTTGGTACAATATATTTAAATAATATGGAATATACTTGGTTCAATAATGTTAAAAACTTGATTTCATTGAAACCTTTGGACTTATATCTTTGAAGATGAACATCCTATACGATAATATTTTGTATATAATCTTGTATATTTTTACGTGATTTTTCATATTCAGGAAATCTTCAACATTTTTCTGGATCGCTGTAAACTATAAATTATATTATTGACATTTAAAAAGAGTTTTTTAGCTTTGGACAGCTCACGAAGGATTTTTTATATACATATATAATATTATGTAATATATATCATATGTATTAATAAGTAAAGAGAAGTACTTTAAACTGTCATTTTATATATTTAATGATGTTTTCTTATCTCTATACATTTATAATAAAATCATAAATATTGCTATTTAAACAGTCACTTTAGACTACCTGCGGTCATTGATTTTGCTTCAAGGTTAACTTTTAATACTTGGTTTTCAAAAAAATATTTATATATATACGTGCACCCGGCAATGGCATTGTGTTAATAGTAACGTGATTCAAGTTTAGGCACTGTACTCGAATTTTCTCTGTACCAGCTTCTGGCTCAGAGAAAAATAAAATTCTATAAAAAGTTTATTGTTTAAACATAAAATACATGTTTTGCATTACAATAAGACAAAATTATTTACAACCTATAAATATGCTTGAGTTTGTGACCTACATAGGTGTTAATTATTAGTGTAAATAAATTTACGCAACTTTGTCCTTAATTTAAATTGCAGTATAACTAATCTTATAATGTACTTAATTAAAATACCATTCGTATCTAAAATTTACATTAATTTACTGTTGATAACTCAATTTGTGTCGCAATTTTAGAATTGTCAATAAATTGTTAAAAAATAATAGTAATAACCCCAGTTTTAAACAAATCTATAAAATTTGTTGAGTAAATTTATTTTTATTAATTGTATTATTAAAATTAAATGATTAAATACCAAATGTAATTTTTAAAATTTATGAAAAGGTAAGTTTGTAAGAATCTTTCAATACATTTTAATTTATAGTTTATCATTGTTTGTGGTATTAAAAAATTACATCTAAATTTTTAGAATAATTTAAGTTTGGAACTTCGATAGTTATAATTGTGTAAATTGTTTTTTAATTTACATCTCGAAAAATATCATTTTTTAACGTAAAGTGCTTTCATATTGAAGATTTAATAAACTTTTGGTGCTTTAAGGAAAATACAATTTATAATAATAGTATAAATATCCAAATAATTGAGGTTTAATTCTGGTGTATCAAGTTGGTATTTTTCTTTTTTTAAAAAATGTGTATTTAAGAAGTATCATTTTATTATTTAATTATTGAACATGTTGACAATATGCAAGATATTGTATAAAGTACTTAAATAATATTAAAAATACATTTTTAAAAAATGAAAGCAATTTAAGTATAAAATTATTTAAAACCTAAAGTTTGCGATATATTTAATGATAATTGGCTAACAAATAACGGCGGATGGTGGATATTTATATATCTATGTATCTATATACTAAATAAAATTAAATTCTATACTTAGAATATAAATTTTTATATATATTATAATATAAAAAAACAAATATATATTAAAACATAAATAATTTAATTATTAACTTTATATTTGTACTTATTTAATTTATTGTTATATATAAATTGATATCATTTATTTATTAGATAATAAGAGTGAATAATATACTGCTTTATAAACTGTCGATGTTTAATAATATTTCAATGAAACATGGTCCTTTTTGCACGCTTAGTACATTATTGATTAACCAATATTCATGTTGTAATAACATAGGCTTAACATTTAAAGAGGTATTCTTGAACGATTCTAAATAATTTTATTAATATGACTCTAAAGCTATCTTTTAAATAGCTTAATTTTAAATAATTTAGGTTTTTTGCCACACCTGAAAATTATCTTTTAATATTTTAATTTAATTCATGTAGAATATAATTATTTTCCCAACGTACCATAGCTAAATGTCAATATGTAGACAAATAATAAATACGATTGCAATAAAATTTTTACAATTATTATGATATTTTTTTTCATAGTGCAACATTTTTAGGTGCACAGATAAAAATAATTATGTACTCAATAAAATAAAATATTATTTTTAAATACAATATACAGTGTCCTGCATTAAATAGCTTAATTAAATTCCATTTCGAACCTAAAATACGTAGCTTCGAGTGTTGGAAAACCTAAAAATGGTGCCAAATTATAGTCTGGGCATTAGTGGAAAAAAGCATATTTATGCACACTGTTCAGATTAATTTTAATGTAGCAATGCAAACTAAATCCCCATAAAAACTTTGAGTTTTAGATACAATTAGCATTCCTGATCTATAAAACGGTTTGTTACTTTTCCATTGATTATCAGTATTTATGATCAATTTTAGAATTCGAATAATTAAGGGTGTCCATATACAAAATAATGAACTTTTTATGTAAGTCTATTTATTTTAATCTAGGTTATTGTCTTAAAATGTAATTAATAAAGTATAGATTATTAAAGTGTAAAAATACCAAAGATTAAGATATAAAGAAAAATATAAATTTAGTTAATAAATTTATGAAAATTCTTTGTATGCTCACTTATTTTAACTTATTATCTGTTTAAAAAGGTTCCTTGTTTGTTTTAATAAAAGTGTACACTTTTTATACACATTTTGTAACTAATTGTTAAATTTTGAATATAGTTTATTTTTAAAAATTTGATTTTGTTCTAAATTAGTAAATAATTCAAATTTTTACACTGGCTCTCGAGAAAATTTTTTTTCATAGATCAGCTTTTACATTTACAAAATGTAATTTTAATAAAATAACTATTTTTTTAAACATACAATAATTTTATTAATCAATAGATTTAATTTTATAATGTAAATTAATTCGAGGTGACTAATAAAACATTGTGTGAATCATACTGTATACGACAGTTGTGTTGTATTAAACTGTTTTTAGACAAATGTGTATTTAAAAGTAATAAAATTTTTGGATTATAATATTTTTTGACATTTTTTTTGACAAATATTGTCCAAAAATGTAATTTTTGGTATAATATGTTCTACTTTTAAAAGGTATATGTAAGATATATTATATTTTCATAGGACATTATTTTAAAGGAATTAAAAGCAAATTTAAAAGTAACATTTTTGGAATAAAGTTTGAAAGTCCCTTTATTTTAATTGCATAATTGGGCGACAGAAAAGTGCTAATTAGATATTGTTAAAGAAATAGTGTTTTGTGGGGGTAGGTATCTATTTACCTGTCAAATTAAATTTTTATATAAGTTACACAAAAAAAGGAAAATACTGTATTACCACCAACTAGAATAACTTTTAAATTTGGCGGGTCAACTCTATCCTTGTGCTTAATTTAAAATTTATTGTTAAAAGTAATTTGCACTCTGTTTTAAATTTTTTTTAAAATTAAAACGTAGAATAATATATGCTTTTTGTGAGTTTGAAATTGGGGTTCTCTTCTTTGTTGCCGACTTGATAATTGTAGCATATACAACCATATACAGGGTTTTTTAATAACATGCCCCAACAATTAAAGGGTATTCCTTTAATCCATTCTAAGAAAAAAACTTTATATTAATGTATGTTCTAAACGGTCTTATCTTTTTGAGATATAGGGTGTTAAATTTTAAGAAAAAATTTTTTTCAAACCTTTTTTTTTAATTGATTTCTTTTGGTTGAGTAATTTTGTTACTATTCCAAATTATGTAGATTCTTAAATTTTAAATTTCAACCGTCTTAAAAAACATCTTATTAAATAAATTATTGTTTAAAGTTACATAAATCGTTTTTTCTTGTAATTGGTCCAATGAGATGCAAATAAGTGAATTTATTTTTTTATAGGAAAACGGTGAGTCGTTTTAGTCGTTTAGTTACGATAAATGCCCGACGCCTACTAGTTAGTTGTTCTGTTGGATATTTATACCAACACCTGTTACTTTACATTAGCAGAGCACTGACGCCTGCATAAAGTAGTTTCTTTCGAAGGTTAACACGTATTCTTACAGCTGTTATAAAGAAATTTTAATATTTTCCTGTTGATCAAAAAAACTATTGGCTGTTTAAAATTGCCGTAATTGTCTGACTGACATATCGGAGGATTTCATAAACATTTTCTAGATGAAGCAAAAAATACTAGTTTAAAAAATTGGAGCTCCAACAAAGCGGATATAGCTAATGCCGGGCTACATTTTAAAGAACCTAGATGAGGGTTTTTTTAAGAAATAACTTAAAAAGATTACAACTTCTAGCAGCTAGAAGACTCAAGGCTGTTACTTTGTTCACACATCCTGAATCATGTTTTAATGACGAAATTTACCTTAAAGTGACCTTTTGGTCTCCAGTTACGCCCGGGCACGGTTAAACCCTTCTGACAAGGTAATTGTCATAATTTTTATATGCAAAAAGTAATCATTACATGCAAAAAAACCCTATATCCCCAAGTGAGTAAAAAGTTCAACCTAACATTGCTCCAATACTTTAGATGGCGACACTAGAATGTCAGTCATGGACTTTTGTATACAGTAACACATTCCTTTGGGTTCCTTTGGCGCCGCTGGTAAATCAAAAGGGTGGTATTTTACTAAATATTTGCAACTGTTTGCTTTTTGATATTTTTTGTTAAGCTCAAGTCAGGTACATTTATTATTTAATAAAATTAGTAAATATATTCTGGTTTAAAATTTTGCATATAAATTTTTACTTTATTTAAGTTTTTAAACAATAAAATTTAGTAAGTATAAAGTATTTTTAAATAGGTCTGTTTAAAAGAAAAACAGGAAACTTTATATCCTTTTTACGTATATAAAAAATACGTCATTTTTTAGGTTTGAAAATACACATGCATCTCATGTTAACCTGACTAATTTAATTAATTAACAAACAACCTTTTAGAAATTTATTTTTCTGGTAATCCAGGAATTTAATGTCAGTCTACGTAATGCAATGATCTATTTATGAATAAGCGTAACTGAATTGTATTGTAGTTCCACAAAACAAGTCAAATACCATTCACATGGATTTGTGTGCAATAAACAGGAGTATAATACAAAATTTGGTAAACATCATGTACAAACACTACGTAAAAAAATAAAAGGGGTTTTTCAAAAGAAGGGATCGAGTGAAATCATTTTTATCCTTATAATTTTTCTCTATCATGCCTTTGTTTTATAAACTTAATCCTCTATCACAAATTGTGAATTTTAAATTGCTGCAAACGACTTACAATCTATATATTTACAACTTGTTGAAAAAGATTTCTTCTTTAAAGAAGTAAAACACGATTATCTAAGACATATTTAATTATTTATTATATTCTTTTTGAACTTCAATACGCTTATTCCAGTGATCACTTATTTAATGGATTTCATACCTGAAGTGGAAATCAAAGAGACGATCCAAATACTCTTTCATGTCTGCGATTACCTCTTCGTTTACTAAACATAATTTTCCACACAATTTTTTCTTAAATATATAAGAGCAGCCGGTAGTCAAAGGGAGCTTAATCTAGTAAATAGGATGGATGTTGCAACGATTTGTGCTTTAATTCATTTATTTTCGATCGGTTTCTGAGCCGTATTATAGGGTGGGTTATCTTTACAAAAAAAAAATTTTGTAAATCAGTATTTTAACCAAATTTAGCGAAAAGGTTCAAATAATATTTTGACTTTGTTTTATTTACAAGCAAGATTCCGTTTGCATTTTAAAAAACTGTTACTAATACTTTCTTGGACGAAACGATGGTCCCAATAGGCCATTTTTTATCAAAGAAAAACTTATTGAATGTGGCGCCATTTGAAGTATTAGTTAAACAACTTAATTTCCAAAATTTATTTCGAGCCTTGTTTTACTTTTGACTTGACTACTATAGTTTATGTTAAACAATTTTGTGTTAAATACTGTACGTAATAAAATTTTTGATGACTTTGGGTGAACATTTTAGTGGGAGCGTGAGAATAAAAACATTCCTGTGAAAAAGTCTGATGGAAAATGTCAGGTTCCAATAAGGATTCTAACAGGTCTCTTCAATTTTATCATAACTTAACTGATAAATTCACATAAAAGCATTATAAATCAATCGGAAATCTCTTTAGCAAAACAATAGGTCAAAACTGCCGAGACTTTATTTTGCTTTTCTTTTTTTTTTTGATTATAATCCCATGGAAAACTATGCAAAAATATGGATAATGTACTGATATAACCTCATTTACTCTATTAGTAAATTCTAGTATCGCAATTCTCATAATTAATTGGAAATACTGATACAATCCAATTTGTCGTTCCTGTACTAGGTAAAATCCAATAAATCCATTTTTTTGTAATCTGAGTACCCGGGAATTTCTGTTTTAAAAACACAACAGTTTATTATAACTTCCAATCAAACATCGAATTTTATTAGACAGACAAACAAAAACGCAACATATTTTTTTTATTATACATTTTTCAAAAAACCATTAAGCATCTTTGATGGCATAAAAACAAAAGTATTTAATTTGTAAACAAATCTAAAGTAAAAAGCACAACCTAATTTGACTAAAAAAAAGCAACTAATCATTAATTTATACCAAATACTATACAACTAAAAATTTAACTTAATATATCTTTATGCAGCCAAGTGTACATTACAAAAGTTTAATACTTTAAAAAATACAATCATTAAATAACAACATTTGCTTGCTTTAAATTTTAAACCAATAAATGTTAAATGTGCAAAAAATTATAGACATTAAAATTACCTGGCAATTTCCTTATTTTAAATTAAAACAAAATGAAGAAAATTTTAAAGTTATGGCTATTTATTGGGACTTAATTGTAATAGACTTTGAAATGCTTTTGACAATTGTGTTTTTGTTAAATTATTTTTGTTTGTATATTTTTTAGAAATAATTTATTAAGGATACTTTCTAAGTTACACTGAGAAACAACTCTTCTATCAAAAAAAAAAATCCAATAACCACCATAAAATACTTGAAGAAAATAGGCACCTACAAATGATCTTTTTTCGTTATTTTAGTCATCTCTTGTATTATCTTGATGAATTTTTTTAAAAAAAGCTTAAGTAATTATACAACTAATAGTGTATTTTTTCCTATTTTGAAAAGTAATTATTTAGGGATAATTATGTATTCTACCTTTGATAATCATGCATGCCACCTCTGATAATCGTTTATGCTACCAGGCTTGGTGGTTTTATACCATAGCTACATATATGTATACTTCTCTTATGTCATAAATTATTTTTACTGTCAAACTTATGATGGCAAATAAACTGAGATTTTTAGTAGCTCATTACCAAAATTGGAAATGGTCATACAGAATATTTACTATATGTTAAGGTGTGGTGTGAAGTTGTTCTTATTCGCTGTATAATCTTTTAAAAACAACTCAATATTTCGTGATTACCTTAAAATACTTTTACCGGCACTCAACCCGTTACTTAGGAAACACAACGACTCGTAGGAGGACTAGAGTCGTTGTGTTTCCTGAGTAACGCGGTTTGTGGCAGGTAAAAGTAAGTTCGTAAGGTAAAGTATTATACGGTAATCACTTAACACTTAACATCTTGTTGTATAATATTCAAAAATTTAATATAGTTGTCTTCACAAATGTTAATGCGACCTCAGAGTTGGACTGTTGTATGTGCAGTTGGCCATGCCGCACATGCAACAGTAAACTCTGAGGTAACGACTTTGTCTAATGATATATATTTTTAAAAGAAAAATTAAGAATCACAGACTCTTATTTAAGAAAAGCTATTACTTTCGAAAATTTGGAGATATCTGCGTTCTCATTGACCAATAACATTTATTTTACCATAGAGTATTTTGCCCACCATGTCGAACTACTGGCCTTTTACTACTTGACTACAAAAAATCAATAAAGTTAGTAAACAACCATAATGTCTTATTAAAGCTAATTACACTTACCACATCTAAAAGTAAGCCAACATAATGTTTTCGTTGAGTGTTTTCTCTACATTGTAAGTTTCGCGCCATTCTCAAAATATCTCAAATTCTTTTTGATATCTTCCAGAAGACTTGGTCGGGGTAAATTTCGACGTCGCTTTAGAACTTTTTTTTTAAATTTACGCATCCATTTTATTCTTATTATTTATAAAATTGACGCTAAACTAACAGAAAAGACAATGATAAACAACAAGCTTTTTTGTTACTTAAGCAACCAATATAAAGATAACTAGATCAAGAACTTATATTATTGTAGCTACGTTTACCCTAATTAACTTATTTTGACATTGCTGACACCTTCATATTATCCGAGTATTTAAACTTTAATTTACTTAAAAAAACAATATGAAATAAAACGATGTACGATACACGGTCGTGAAATGTCATTAAAGTACTCGTCATGAAATTCCGGACTCGGCTCTTCCGTCGCCTTGTCCGTAAAAATCTAGACTTGTACTTAATAAACCATTTCCCGATGCTAACGTAAATTACTATTACAAATGGTATTTTTAACCTGCATTATTATTTTAAAACACGTTTTATTTTTTGGAAAAATATTTTAAGAAGTATTATCCTTTACAAAGCTATTTCACCGTATGATTATAAAAATAGCTACACGTGTTTCTAAAAATAAGTAAACACGATAAATATTATAATTTTTTATTGTAATTTGACAACAAACAAATCCTTAATTACTTTTTTTTCATGTATTTTATATAAATATAGGTATGTAAATGCTAGATGTATTATTATGTTTAGGAAAGACAGCTAAAATATGTAATAATATGTTAAAAAATTATAGTTGCAAATAGACTGGGTGTTTCTTAGAGATGGTTCCCATGTACCATTTTTGTTTCTTAAAATTAAAATAATAACATTTGATATTGCGGTTTTTGACATAAATAATACGCATTAAGAAGTGTTTCATTTTTTTTTTGTATTACTTCCGGTTTCACTAAAAATAACTAGTGTTTTTAAGTTTAAGAAGTCAGGTTTAATTTCCAAATTAAAAGTCCTTTTTTTGCAGTTAAACTAGAAATGACTAATTTTTTTTTTAGAATAATAAAAATTTGTAAGTAGGATAGAAATAAAAGTAAATG
>JAHBCN010014012.1:0-23424 GCA_019359885.1 Listronotus oregonensis
TTAAATATTTCAATCGATTCTAAAATATTGAGTTTTTTTTTTTTGGCGCGTAATGTAATTTTTTTTTAATTTACTTTCATCGGGAAAAGAGTGTCCTGTTTCCCTATAAAATGGTTTGCAAAATTTGAATTATGTTTCTTTAATAAAAATGATGACCTTTTTTCCCTTTAAATATCTAGTTATAAAGTTTCTGCCAGTTTGTCCAATATATAGGCAAATTACATTATCACAATTTAACCTAAAAACCCCCTGATTTTTAAGCGGGGGTTTTTTCTTTTTTTTTAAAAAAAATCGGGATAGTTTATATGATGGTCTAAAGGCCACTTGAATATTGTTTTTTTAATATAAGGGCTATTTTATCTGAAATTGTTCCAAAATTTTCCAAATTATAAATTAATTAATATAGTGATAGTAAACAAAGTAAAAACCGTTGTTCTCATTTACTAGTTAAATAAAAAGAACGGACACCTCAATTCAATAACATTTTTTTATCAAAAAAAAAAAAAAGATGGCAAAGGAAATTTTCGGGGATCTTTTAAACCCACCAATGTCTCTTTAAAAAAAAAGAAATGTCCCCCCAAAATATTGTAAAAAAAATTTTGACCGCTTTTTTAATATTCTAGAAAAATCAGAATGGACCCAATCTCATATGCAATGATAGGTAAAATTTTTTCCCCATTTCAAAAATTTGAATGTTTTAAAAATGTACCTTATTGCCCGAGTAATGAAACAATTGAGGGGGGTTCATGCAAAAGCAGACATGTCCTTTTTTACTCAATTTTTTTTTTTTTTGGGATTTATACCCTTGGTATGGTTTCAGGTTTGCCGTAGTAAATTCCCCCAAAACAAGACACGTCCCACATTTTTGCTATTCAAATCTTCGGGGTCCGATCAAAACAAGACATATCCAAATAAAAAGTAAAACAAACCCCAAAAACCAGACAAACCCACTAATTTTTTTTTTTGGGATAAAGTTTTATTCCACAATCAGACATATCCCCAAATTTTAATCGTTTATGTTTCGTTTTACCGACTAAAATCAAACAAAAAAAAACGTGTTCAATCGGTGATTAAACAACCGTAGAGGTGTTTGTAAAAATTTTTTTTATTTTTTTTCTGTGGCCTAATAATGGAAACTGCAGTTGGTACTATCAACGTAGGGGGCAAAAAAGAAAAATCGAAAGTTATTAAGAGAGAACAGGAAAAAAGGAAAGGTAAGAGTGTGTTTAGAGGTTATGTGTTTTTTATGCTTTTTAAAAAAAATATTGGGGGTATTCTAATGCTGATCCAAATCTAAGGGTTTTGAGGCCTTGCAACCACAACACAAATGTTACATGTGTGTTTAGAAAAAAGCTACCGACAAAAAAAGAAAGGGGGAAACTTTTATCGGGAGCCTTAAAAAAAAACCCCCAAAAAAAAAAAGTTGTGCCATTTAATATCAGTTTTAGAGCCAAAGAGACGTCGACCAAAGGAAGGAATATTACCAAAAAAAAGGAAATCCAAATCAGTTCGCGTTGGTACTTTTTTCCATACGGGGGGAATAAAACAAAAAAACCGTGACTTTTTGAGAAATTTTTTTTGTCTGTGTTTGATATTAAAAAAAATCGCTTAACTACCCCCCACAAGATTATAAGGAAGGTAAATTTTTCCCAAAAAGGAAAAAACGCGGTGGTAATCGTTACGGAAAAAAAAACACTAAAAAAAAGCAAATTCGATTTTTTACAAAAAATTTTCCCGGGAACTGAGAGTCATTATAACGAAACAAATCTTGCCGTTTTACGTATCGGGGATCTCAATATTAACAAACGTTTAAATTGTAAAAAAAAAACATCCGAATTTTACTTTTTCCCCAAATCCATTTTTAAAAAATTTTTTTTGGGGATTTTAACTAGGTTTTTTCGCCAGCTTCAGATGTATGGGGGGCGGGCTCAATTTAAAAAAAAAATATAAAAAAAGGGGGGCGATAATAAAGGGTTTAATAACCCGAATTAAGAATCCCCCAAAATTCGAGCTAACCCTTTTTTAAATTGCTAAAAGAAAAACCTGAAAATAGTTTTTTTCTGCTTTGATATGCAAATGACCCCCCCCCCCAAAACGCCTATCCAGGATTTCATTTTATTTTAGGCAAACGTTTTTTCACCCTCTGTTGCGTTGATGTTGATTAAAAGAACCCTTTTTTACACCTGGTCGGAAAACCGCAAGCCGCGGTTCAACAGAAGTTGGGTCAGCCCCAATAGCTCATCTTAGGGGCTTGATTTTTAAAAACTGATATAAAAATTTTAACTCTTTTTTACGGCTGTGGGGGGCAAAAAAAAATAGCCACATAAAGCTATTTTGGGATTTGGGGTTTAAAAAAAAAAGCCCCACCAAACGTCGAAGAAATTGTAGTCCATTTTTTCCCGTTAGAGGTCATATATACCAGCAGATCGTGTTTTCGGTCGGGTGAAAAATTATTTAAAAACACGTGATAATTCACAATCCTAAGAATATAATGGTTTTTATTCCCGTTACAGTTCAGAGTTGGGCAAAAATTTTGGGAAACTTTTCAATATCAAAAACTTTGAAACCATAAAAGTCACCGGAATTAAGGATCTAAAGAAAATTTTTTTTTAAAAAAAAATTTTTTTTCTGGGAAAACTTGACAATAAAAAATAGAGGCTGTCAATATTATCGCTTTGAAAATATTGCCGAACAAAAATATTTACCTTTTTTAAAAAAAGGACGTAAGGAATCTAACGAATTACAGATGCTGCCACTTGAAAACCCAATTCCCACGAAAAAAAAAAAAATGTTTTTAAATCTTGGGAAAAAAATTTAACAAAAAAATATTCAATGGGAAAAACTTTCATCCTTGGAGTTTTTAAAAAATTTTTTTTAAAGGGGATACCGAGCAGGAACCAGAAGTAACGGAAGAAGATGAAATCCTCGATGAGACCTGGATTGTCTTGAAGACGACAAGGGATTACATATTTAAATAATATATTTCACAGTTTGTTTTTTTTTTTTCAAGTTTCAAATAAAATTTTTTTTAATGTTTAATATTATTTTATTCTACTGTCCAAACAAACCAGACATTCCTTTATGTGTTCAAACAAAACAAGTCATATCCCTTGTGTTCATGAAAGGTAGAAAATATTTTTTTTTGGAAATATTTTAAAAAAAATGTTTTTTTTTTAAAAATATTTGAAAATTATATTAGTGAAATCCGCTTAAACCGATGTATGTAAATAGTTTTTTTCTAAATTAAGCGACTTTTGACAAAACAGTTTTTTGTTTTTCTCAATTTTTAAAAAATGGAGATGTCTGTTTTTGCATGAACCCTCCTCAATTAGTCCGCCCGCTTATAAGAGAATCTATGAAGATAGCGAGGGAGAGCGGCAGCTAAAATAAGGGGACCCGTTATCTCGAAAACTATCGAATTTTTGAAAAAAATTATAAAGACCATTTTTGTAGACTACAAGGCAATCTTCATTTTTTATTTAAACAAAAATTCTCCAATTCGCATATTTTGGGCAGATATTAGCGGAAAACCAATTTTTCAGACCTTAAGGGGCCATTTTCATCCCTTTTCCACCTGGTAATGTTGAAAAACCTTTTTTGCTTGAAAGCATCCCCGAAGACCTAAGAATTGCGCCAAGGGAAAACTGTACAGATTTATGTACAGCTTCTCCCTTCATTTACTGGACTATAAAAATACCTAAGGAAAACTACTTGATGCTTTTTATACAGACATATCAAATAATATTTAGTCTAGCAGTACGTATAATACGAGATCGCCTACAAGAATTATAAACCAATTATTAGTAAAATTCGTTCATAAACTTTAGAAATTAAAGGGGTACTTTTAATCCCTTTTCTCAGGGACTAAAATGGCACTTTTAATCCCTGAGGATTAAAAAAAAACTAAATCCCGGAATGATTAAAAATAAATTTAATCCCTACAATTAAGTGTCATTGAAAATAAAAAGGTAAATTGTAGATTTAGGATGCTAATTTTTTTATTAAATCTAATATTATTAAAAAGCATATATTAACAAACTAAAATTCTTGTAACTAAAATATTTTTTACACTTAATTTTTAATAATATTGACGTTAATATGTACATTTGTACAATTACTTAGATTAATAACAGGTTGATGACTATCTAACTTTCTTGATGCTGTACAATGCTTTGAACAAACGTTGTTGATGATTTTGTGGGCTTTTGGGAAGAACAAGAGGGTACTACAACTTCGGACGAGGTACTTGAAAAAATCTGGTTGGAGAGAGGTTGGAGTTTTCTTTTGAGAAAATGAATTTTTGACGTATTCTTCCGCAATCGCAGTGCTTTTTACTCACCATGTCTTTTTTGTTACTCTATGTTCGCCCCCGAATATGCTAACAAGGAGGACGATGTCCTGCAAAAGCAGTGGCCAGTATACAAAGTGAGATCTGGTAACTTTTATTTGGCCCTTTTATTACAAACAACTGATCTTTTTGATTTTTTATGTTTCATACATTTACGGATAAAGTCGCCATAATTCTCAACGTCATCGCAATCCAATTCACTTAGCTCCTGGTCCCGGCATGCCCCTGACACACTCATAATATGCGCCATCTGTAACAAAACAAGTAAAATTATGGGCTAAAAAAATGGACTACAGTGCAGCTGGGACAACAAGAAAAAAATATTAAAAAATATTATGTACTAATTTACCTTTTGTGCCAGGAATTCTTCATCAGGTGCTGTTACTAAAAATTCTTTTATTTAATTTAATTCCAGAACTTTTTAATATTTTGGTTTATAGCCATCATTTTGCCTTTTTAAAAATGCAATTAGTTTGCAGTGCTGGCCAATGTTAACGTCAGTTTATTTGATTATTGTTGCTTTTAGCATTGAATACTGGCTCCACAGTAAGGAAGCTTTCAACTGGGTCAATTTTTTCAAGAAGTAGGTCAGAAGCACCTTTTCTTTGGTAATGTTTTCAACATTGAGACTGGCGCACTAGCTTTTATATTTAGAAAACTGCTTGTCGTAAATTTTCTTTAATTTTATGGGCAACAACTGATTTATTGCCTCTTCGGTTGCTTTTTCTATCTCTGTATCTATTAGCACGAATGTTCAAGTTTCAATAATTTCAGTTTGATAGCGTCAGATTTTATTTAGCGTCATAGAAACACAGAAATTGTTTCTGGTGGTGTATAGATGTCAACAATATAATAGCTTTACACCTAACAGCCTAGCTTCTATCAATATATTAGAGTATTGACCAATGCGTTATGTTTCTATTAATAAATAAAGACTAAATGTTCCAGATATGTAATTAAAGTTTATTTAAAAAAAGGGACTCAAAAAAGTTACCTTAGGTATGATTGTTAAGATGACAAAATTAAACTGTGCATTAATTGTAAATGTTAAAGAATTGTTTGGATTTAACATCTTTAAATTGTTTTAAAATAATTATTTTTAATTTTAGGTATAAGTCTAATACAAAATAGTTCGGGACGACAGTCCCGCTCATCAAGCCTCAGTGTTCCAGCTCCACTAAGTTCATGTTCTTTAAGTATATCTAGCAGTAGCCTGAACAACAGTCATTCTTTACCTCCGGAACCGTTTACTCCGTCTTTAGTTCGTTCCACTACACCAGCATCCTCAAATCCAATCTTACCACTCCCATGGAAGTCCTCTAAACCCCAAAGGAAAGGGAAAAACCCAAAATCCAGTGAACCAGAACGGGGAAAATTTTAGGTTAGTTTTTATAATTAACCACAATTAATTATTCATTTTTTAAGTAAAATATTATTATTAACAAATTAAAATTTTTTTTACGGAAGTTTTTATAGCGAAATTATTGTTTTTTAATTTTGACATATTGGTAAACATTTTAAAAAATGTCAGTAGGAATGATCTTTCTTTTGTTTCCTTTTTAATAAGATGTTTCACACACATAAATAAATTTGAATATTTATTTCTATAAAGCAAGCTTAGGAATTTCAACAAATATAAGGATATTTTTTTCATTTAGATATTAAGAGTGATTTAAGGATCGTTAAGTGACTAACTCACTTCTAAATAAGCAATAAAGGTTTCTTAAAATAATAAAATTGTGATTGATATTTCCGAAAATACAGGGTGTCCCAAAAGGTATGGTCCAAAGTTTGGGATCATGTAGATTGGATCAAAATAAGGTAACAACTTCATATAACTTTTTGCTCTATGCCCCTTCTTTACCGAGCTATTAGCCCTTAAAGGTAACAATTGAAAATCGATTTTTTATTAATAACTTTTGAACGGCTTGTATGATCTGGAATTTTTTTTGTTGATTAATTTTAGCTAATAACTGTCTTCCATTAACTGCTACAAACATGCCCCGAAACCATCAAAGATTCCAGGTCCGGACTATCAAATTTGTAAAAAACTTCAAAATTTTTGCAGTATTGCCATATTTAACATTTTGACCTTACTGGTAGATTCCCCTAAGTTTTCTATGGAAAAAAGGTATATTTTATATTAATTAATAGGACTATCGGTTTTCGCGTGAAATGAATTTAAAATCACTAAGGTATACTCGAGGGCTATCGAAGATATACCCTAGGGCTCTCAATAAGGTGTCGAGGACTCCTATGAATTTTATGTCAAAATCTACTACCAGAAGTCAATTTTCAGCTTTAAATTATAAATTACAAGTTAAAAAAAACTTAATTTATTAAAAAAAGAAAACAATAAAACATACAGCAAAGTAGAAACTTTATGATTATTAGTAGAATACCAAAACTGCTATGCGTAACTCTAACTAAGGTATGTGTTCAAAGTGAACACCCTGTAACAGCACCCCGTACTGTTATTTTAAAAACACAGACCTTAGTTAAATTTACGCATAGCAGTTTTTGTTATTCTACTAATATCATAAAGTTTCTATTTTGCTGTATGTTATGTTTCTATTTTTTTGTAAAATAAATTAAGTTTTTTTTTTAACTTTTAATTTATAATTTTCACTAAAAATTGACTTCGGTAGAAAGTTGCATACATGATCTTAAATACACCTTATTGAAAGCCAAATTTTCTTCGAGAGCCTCAGTTACCTTAAGATTTAAATGCATTTACCAAACAAAAAAGATAAAGTATACCTTTTCAGAAAAGTTTAGGGAATCTACCAGTAAGGTCAAAATGTTAAATATGGCAAACTACAAAATAGTTTTAATTTTAAATTTTTAATCAAATCTTTTGATTAAATTGGAAATTAAAAGAGTTAACAAGTTACGGGATAATTAAATTCACAAAAAAATTTCAACGTTTACCCAAAGTCGTCAAAAGGGATTAGTTAAAAAAAAACGATTTTCAATTGTTCCTTTTAAAAACTAATAGCTGAAAAAACAAAAAAAAGTTATAAGTTTTCCCTTATTTTGATTTTCTACATGATCCCCTTTGGCCCCCCGGGAACCCTGTAAAATAAAAAATAGGGAAAAAAAAATTAAAAAAGGTTAAAATGTTTACAGAGTAATTTAAATTACATTAATACCAATTTTAACGTTTAGGTTTCCAAAGTCGTCAACAGATGGGGCACTAGTTCAGTTCTTCATGTGCAAGAGTCAACTTGAGTTCGGATGACTTTCACGAAGCATTGTTTCTCTTAGAGAGGTCTCCGAAAACTAGAGATTCTAAACGAAGAAAAAAGTCCAAAAAGAAGGAAAAAGACGATAAAAAAGAAAAAGAAAGAGAGAAGGAAAAAGAGGACGTTAGTTCCATTCTTTAATATTGTCCGATTGCGTATTCAGTTGGAATTGAAATAAACATTCTTCTATAACATATTTTAATAGATTTTACTTACCTTTAATTTTTATTGAATATCCAATAATAAGTAAATTTAGACTTTTTCTTTTTTCTTCATATAAATTTAAAAGCCTATGTTTATTGTTGCCATGCAAGAAATGTTCAGATGCCAACGGGAGGTTACTACTGCGTATTCATTTAAATATATGAAAGCCAATTATTTTTACCTGAATTTAATTAATTTATTTGTTTACTGTGTTTTTGATTTTAATTAACATTTTAAATTGACTTTCTTATATGTCTTACCGTTACAAGATAATTTATTTAAATTCTTATGTTTTAATTAAAGCTTTAAGCTTTAACCTGGACCAAAGTACCTCGTCTTGTAATAAACTACTAAATATTTTTTCTTTGCCCTTTTTAAGCTCTTTGTAGTTTCAGTAAATGTATACCTTCACCACTATCTGGCACCACAACTCGGCCAACTGGGATGGTCTGTGAGATTTCTTTGCCACGTACCCTTAGGATCCTACTCTTTTCACTCAGATCCCTCAAATTTGAAACAACCTACCAAAACAATTTACTGGGCATTGAGACCTATATTCCTCATACCAAAAATAGTCACAAACCGTGATTTTCTAAATCCTATGACAAAGCCAGACTTTTAAAATCCAAATCCACAAAAAGTTTCTTGAAAATCCTAGTCCCAAAAACCACAGGCTAGCATTCAACAAGAATTCAGTATAATCAAACTATTTCAGAGCTAGAAGACCGTTTTAACAATTGGATAAAAGATAAAGTGGTCTCTTGCTGAAATGACAGTAAATCCTTTGGTCCTTTGCCAAAAACATTAGTCAAAACTTGTCACAAATTATTTTCCACCCTAATCTTAAAAGATAAAGTTTATTTAACCTCTACCTCTCTTGCCCACGACGAGCTTTAGGAAATCTAGGCTCTCTTATAGATATTTTTACGGCTTTTGGTCCGAAGAGTTGGCCGAGAGCAACACGTAGTGTAACTTTTATGCATCCTTTTATAGTCAAACTTGAGAGGCCCTGAACTTCCCACTTTGTTTGTTCCTTCATCCAAAAAGTGTCTAGTCGATGGAACGTGCTACCCGCAGTTTTTCTTTTTTTTTCTCAAAATTTCCAAATATATAAGTCTCGTGTGAATAAACTCCCTCTAACTACACTTCAGACACCTACGGTATGTTAGTACTTAGGCCGCAACCTTCGTGGATTGCACCAAGGTAAAAAAAAGTCACCGAATCAATTAAAAAATATATTATTTTAATTGTAACGCCAGAAAAAAAATAACAATTTAATTCTCTTACTCACTTTTCGTAAAGTAATTTTCTTTAGAAAAATCGTTAGAAAATCATTACTCGGGGGTTTAAGGGGATGCCGAATTCAATTTTTGTCATTAGAATCACCCGGGAGCGTTCAAAGTGGCTCTGCGGGGTTGCTCGGGGGTTATTGGGGGGGAAATTGCAGCGTCCATGAAAATCAGCTGAAAATCGGTACTCGGGGGTATTTGGGGATGTCGAATTTAATTCTAGCATTAGAATTTCTCAAGGGTATGTATTATAAAAAAAATAATTTAATAATAAATTATATTACATATATTATAAAAACAATTGCTTTAGAAATCTTTTCTGCCCCGACACTAGATTTGAAAAAGGCGCCAAAGCTATCAAGGGTGAGAACAGAAATTTTCTGTATCGATTAAAAAGAAAAAATATAGGAATAGATAGACCTTAAATCCGTTGGAATGGTGGTGGGAGTTGGAGGATGGAAAGCTCAGTCCTGTCACCATGACCTAGGGAGCCGGTCCCGGGTGCCGACGAAGTGGGTTGGAGTGCTCACTTGGATGCAAGAATTGCGATGGCAATTGTTCAAACCAAAAAGTCACTTCCAACGAGGACGAGGATAGTGACAACGAAAAAGATGAATGGGGGGAAAAATAAAAAGAGTTTTAAGAAGATGTTTAGCATTAGGCTAAAAATTAAACTTTATGATAATAATTTAATATTAATAAAAAGCACAATTTATTATTCAAATAAAGTATTATTTTTATAATTTGTGATTTTTCACTTTCTTTATTACCTTTCCCAGCAGAGCCACCCCGAGCGCCCCCGGGTAATTCTAATGTCAAAATTGAATTCTGCATTCCCAGAAACCCCCGAGTACCGATTTTTGGCTGATTTTCATAAACGCTGCAATTTCCTTTCCAATCACCCCTCGGCACCCCCGCAGAGCCACTGGGTAATTCTAATGCCAGAATTGAATTCCGCATCCCCGAAAACCACCGATGATACGATTTTTAAGCGATTTTTCCGAGTTTTCAGTCGTTTTTTTTTATATTGCAATTAATTATCCAATAGGCGTTTTTCATGATTTTTTTATTAGCTTATTGCAAAGCCACATGAAAATAAAGGCCAAAAATATTTTTTCCCGATTTTTTGGCCTCGGAAACGCTTTAAAAATCAATTTTAAGTTTGAATTTTGTAGGCCCGTGACGTCACGGATTAAATTTTCAATTGGTGGAATTTCTGCTTTGTTGTCAGCTTTTTGTTATTCGATACGCCTGTCATCAAATATCGATATGCGCAACATCTACAAAGTTGGCGTTTCCTGTCAATTGTCATATTGTCAATGTCAACCTGTATAACCTATAACCTCTAATATTTATTAATAATTTCTAATTTGTAAATAGTGTGTGTGTTCTTTCCAAATATTCCAATTTATTAGTATAGTTATTATTATCGCCAAACTTTCCTTGATATGAAACGAGTAAATTTCCGTTATTTTATTCAAAATGAAAAAAAGTGTATTGTTATTATTTGCGAAACCAGAAGCCGGCCAAGTTTAGGATCTTTAAAAATATTATTTTTTCTTCCAAAACAAGACGATAGGAGAAAATCCTGGTGTGCCTCTGTAGGTATTGAGAAAATGCCCAAAGGACATGCCTATTATTGTTGTGAAAACCATTTTGATGTAAGTTTTTATGTTTTATTCCAATTGAAACTAGGTAGTCTGGCTGTGTTTTAGTGTAAAGTCTAAAAAGCATTTCGCATTTTAGCATTTCGTTAAAATCGATACGATTGTCGATATCGATAGTTCCTAAACAGACTTGGCATCCATGTTGAATTTGATTGGTTAGGGGAGTGGCGGGCTATTTAAATTACCAAGATAATTAAACCTTAAATAGAAAAGTAAGGGGTTTGTATTTTTCCGTGTTATTTAGCAGGTTTTGCTTAATTGTGTTTCTACTTTTAATTTTTACACACAACATTATCAATATCAATTGAGTGAAAATACCCTATTGCATGGCATAACCACACCATATAGAACTTTTTCCTGGGAGTTTTTTGAACACAATGCAGAAAGCCGCATCCGATTTCTGCTGGCTTAAAAATTTCTTTATTTCGGTTGATTTTGATCTAAATGCCCTGGACTGTAATAGGCTGGTACTGCTGCAAATGTTCTTTGAGATTGCCTAAAGTGACCATCTTAAAGAACTCCTGTTAAGGCGTAAAATTTGATTAAGGATGTATTTAAGACAAACAACAAGATATCGCAAATCTAAGATGATTATGGGTTTTTAGTTACTGGGCACCCTGTGTTACCTAGTCTAAATATTTTTCTGTTTCATTTATGATATTTTTACTTATTATTTATTTTATTAAAGGTAATGTAAAACTATGAAAATACAATTAAGCGTGATTTCTAAACCTACATTTAAAAGACTGTCTTCATTAAACTAGTGTACGAAGTTGGATCGAAACTAGGTGTTTTTTGTGATACATTTTATAAGTAAAACCTTTTTAAAAGTGACCAAACCACTTTATATCCGGTGTATTTACAATTATATTAATCACTTTTTTTAATAAAAATATGTTTTTATTTAGGTTTTAAACCTAACAACTTATTCTGTGTTAAATAATTAAAGATTTTAGGCCTAATATTATGTGACCGATATTTTTTTGTACTAATTTTAAGTTTTATAAAAATTTTACTATTTACGTAACTTTTTTTTAACACTTTCTTTGTTATTAAAAGTATTTTAAGTATGTTCTAATGCCAAAGTAATTTTATTATGTAACTTATTTAAGTAACAGGTACGTGTATCACCTAATCTGTTTGACTGTTAACTCCTTAGCCCTGTAGTAATTATTTATAAAATATATTTATAAATAACCAAAGTTAACAAGTACAATTTATTTTTTCTGTAGTTTCTCTGCAAAATAAAAATTCTGTGGTTTTTAGGATTGCGTCCAACCCTAGCTTAAGTATTAATCATAAGTAATAAAGATCAAGAAATTTGGCTTTAAGAAAAAAACATGGTGCACCGTTATTGGTCTTTAATGTATTTCGGGACTCGCTGAATGAGATCAGCATGTAAGCCTTAGTGGATTTTGCTGCATTGAACATTATGCAAATATACAACAATGACGCAATATGTCAAACAACAGCTGTCAATACCAAAGCTTTCGGATTTCGCTAAAAATACCTCGTCATGTTTAGTATAAATTCATTGGTTATTACGGAAGCGTTGTCATTTATGGTGACTTTTTGCCAAAATTACTATTTTTTGCTTTCGTTTGAGCTTGACGGCAATTTTTCAACAGTCTTACTTGGGGCCTTTTAGGTTATTTTATTTTAACATAAGTTTTATTTTTAACACAACTCCACCTTTAAACTAACGTTTACAAAAATAAAACTTCCAGCCTTTCACGCTTAAAAATCATGCCCAATGCGCCTACCCCCCTAATTATTACTGGCGTTTCTTACAATTTGGCGGGCATTTTTGACAAGGAGGAAGTTATTGTTTATTTATATTGTAAACATCAAACGTTTTTGGAACCATGTAAATATTTCTTGGGCACAGCATCCAAACAGGCACACGATCCTTTTGATTTTGTGAGCACAAAACCGAAAGAATCGATTAAATTCAAAAAAGACAGATCATATCTCACAAAACGTTTAAACCTGCTCGAAAAATAATCGAACTTTGTTATGAAAGGGGGTGCTTTCTGTTATTTACTGTGATACCAGTAGTACCGGTATGTTTGGACCTAGAAAAAATTTGGTAACTGACCCAAATGGATTTAAATACACGATTAATTTTAGTGTACTGATAACAGACAGTTCCATTTAATCAATTTTTTATTGCTTTTTTTAGTTATTTATATAATGGAGAATATATGGGCGAAACCGTTTTACCCGGAAATCGCATTTCCAAATCTTTAAACGCGATTTCCCAAAACTCACAGTTTTTTTCCGGGCACATGGATCGCTGGAAAATTACTGGACCAATTTTCAAGCCCCTTGCCATTTTGTAAAGAATTGAACTGGCTATGGTTGCAACCTCGAAAAATTAAATCGCTTTAAAATTTTGGAGTTGACGTACGTTTAAATACAAAAAAATCGGTATTTTTAACTTTTTTTCTTCAAATGACCGCCATGTGTTGACGATTTTACTTTTCCGAGGTTCCGACCCATAGCTACAGTTGAATTCATAAAAAAGGCGTATAGAACGTTTCACGAGGGTTTGTACTTATGTCATCAATGACGTCATAACTTGGAAAAAAGGGTTGTCGTAGCTAATTCATATAAATTCAATGCTGTTCACATTTTTAATTAAAGTTAGGCAATATTGATGAAAGTACGTTTCAAAGCGCTCTTTAGAGCACGTTCAGAATTATTTTCTAATAAAATTTTTAATTTTCTTAAGGTAAAGCTAAGCTCAAATCAAAATTCGATTGGACCAGCTTTATCGGCGGATTCAAGAATCGCTTTATCTCAGCCTAAAAATATCTAGACTTAACGTTATTCTTGTCTCAATTTTTTGATTTTTTTTTTCCTCATGATAAAGGCATCGAAATCCCCGATTTTTAAAAATGGGTGTTTTAGTATAATAATGGAACAAGTAAATATAAAATCAACATTTTTAGAAAGATTTCATTTTTAAAGCCAACAGTGTTAAGCCTTAAAAACCAGAAAAAATACCTGGAATATAATACATATACAGTAAAGCCAGACCATGGAACAGGGACGATCCTAGACGATTTTGGATGTACCTAAAAACGCCGCACGCACTTATCGATCAATAATTTTTCCGCGAACAATTCAATACGTTTATTTCTGAAATAGTTCTTTAGTATCGAACGCTCGACGCTATTATACTGTTCGATTATTTGCGACCAAAAAGTGTTTTTTTAATTCAAATTGTTGAACGGAATCACCGTGGAAATCCTGTTAGGGGAATTGGGGAATTATTTAATAATTTATTTCTAACCAGGCCGACTCCCACGATTTCCACTATTTACCGAGTCATTAAAAACCTTCTGACATTTGGTTGTTTAACTCCAAGAAAACATAAACATGATAGTGCCTCAGAAAAAAACAACAAAAGGGGAAAAGAAAAAAAAATTTTGGAGTGGCAAGTGTTATTAAAAATCCTACAGTTTCCATTAATACAATTGCAGAACAGGTTTTTTTTAGCAGAAGATCAGTGGAAAGAGTGCTGAAAAAAATTGATACCGATCCTACAAAGTAAGAAAAACCAATTAAATTTTCCCTGATGATCATTTTAGACGAAGGCAATTTTTTGAAACTGTAATGGAAATGAAAAATAACAATGAAAATTTTATAAGAAACATTGTTTTTACTGATGAATCGACATTTTCACTTCATGGTCTCACCCAACGATTTTTTCTCTGAGGTCACGTAAAATCATAAATTTATGGTTTCCAGGAGAATAGGGCTAATAATCTACAAGAATTGCAATTACAAATTGGGAAATGGGAATTTAGGATTATTACCTTTAACATTCTAGCAAATGTCAGAAGGCGTTTTATGACAATCTTGATTATTGTTTGGCTCAAAAAGGTGGTTTATTTGATCATCTTTGATAACTTGAAAAATAATTTTTCTTTTTTTATTCTATGAATGCACATTAAATTATTTTCTTAAAATAGCTTCTAAAGTTCCATTATTTATTTGAGAAAATTATTTTATTTTATTAGGAAAAACTGTTTGGTTTTTTAAGCAGCAAACGTTGCGGGTTTAACAACTAATTTTAAATTTATGACTGATAAGAAATCAGACCGAAGTCGGTTGACGCTAGCTAAACTCCTGCTACTAAACTTGCCTATAAACACTGCATCCTCTTACTGAAAATAAAAACGTAGTAAACAACTAAACTGGACAGATAATTTTCCGAATTTATCACCGCACTCCCACCAGTCCTAAACAAAAATGCGCCACGTGAGAAAAAGAGACGAAGTTGAGATGCAAGCCACAAAATTATTATTGGTATTTTGTAATTGGGTACATCCAAAATTGTCCAGGAGCCTCCTATGTTCGCAGTACGGTGCGCTTTACTGTATAACAATTTGCAGTTAATACCTGGAATATAGCACGTATATAACGATTTGCAGTTATTTTAAACTCTTTCTGATTTTGGGGAAAAAAAAAGACGGTCTAAAAATTTGGGTTTTAAATTTTTTATAATATTCTGGTACCGGGGCTATTTTAAACCTTTGTTTAAAAAAAACATTTTTTTTTCGCATTTTCTTTTTGGTAATTTTATTTGTTAGTTTACGCCCCTTTTTTTTTTAATTTCTTTTATCAAAATTATTTTTTGGATGTTATATAAGGTTTAACTGGTTTTTTGAACACTAAAGAAGCAGAAAATACCATACCCGTAACTTATAATTTTGGGTGGTCCAGCATTATCACTTACTAAGTTTAACTGTTGAACCCGAACAAAAGTCAAGCTTGGCTTTATTTTTAATCGTTTAAAAAAAAGTCAAGTTCATTCATAAAATGGTGCAAAAAGGCCCCAAAAAGTTCTTTAAAGGGAGAGACCAAAAATATCCAAAATAATTAAACGCGTACAAAGGGGGTTTTATACATCTTGTTTATACAAAAAATGTTTTTTTCTTTTCTAAATTTTTTCGTTATAAAATTTAATTTTGTGTTTGGTTTTTTCATAAATACAGTAAGCAACTGCAAAACCAGACGTTTTTTATTTACAAAGCATAAATAATTCACATAATTATGGGAAAAAAAGTTAATAAACAAATTTATTAAAAAAAAACCCCAGCGACATACACATGAAAAAAAATCAAGAATAAAATGTTTGAAAATTGAAACACTTTCATCATCGCTACTAAATTCTTTTAAATTCGAGTCGTTTACATTTATAATAACAGGAGGAATATCTGAAGAGTCTAAATCCCCGATCTCTTTCCCAGGCTGCTTGAATAAGATTATTCTATGGCGGTAGTAATGGGTCCTTTTGAAGGGGTTCCCCAAGAAAAATAAAAAACTTTAAAAAATTAATATGGTTAATTCAAAATTATTTTTTCAAGTGTTTTATTCCAAAAACCCCCTTGGCAGTAACGGTAATAAACCCCAATTTATCCCGTACAACGAATCAGTTATTTAACTCTGTTAATTTGGAGGGAAGCCAGATTTATTTTTTTCATTTTTTCCTCATATTTCGCGACGTTTTCATTTTTAAAAAAATGTTTGATTAAATCCCCAAGCTGAACCCTGGGAAAAGGGCCGGATTGAAATTAATTTAATAAAAATTAAAGGAAAAATTAAATGATATGCAGAAATTTAAGTGGAATTGGTAAAAAAAAAAACCCCTGGAAAACGTAATTGAAAATGATCAGTTATTTACACATAATTTTTTACCCGGTGGCAGGTAGGTTTAAATAGGGGGAAAAAAAATTCAAAAAATGATGATTTAAAAATTTTTTTATTTTAAAACTGGTTATTGCCATAATAAAAGCATTAAAGGCGGGGCTACCCTCAAGAAAAATAAATTTTGATGTTGAAGAACATAGAACGAATATATATAATTGATTTATTATTTCAATAAATGAAGGTCATGTTAAAAATTTGATGTGTGGGGATATTTAACAAAAAAAAATAAAAAAAAATTTGGGGACAGTTTTATTGGTCATTTAAAAAATTTTAAAAAAAAGGCCACGTGTGGGGAAATGAAAAAAAATGAATTTTTTTTACTCATACCGAGCAAACCGAAACAAGCCGAGAATGAACATTACAGTACAGTATTAAATTTAAAAAAGTGAAAGTAGCCTATTATCACACATATAAAAAAAACACCACCCAGTAAATAGCTAAATCAAAAACTAAAGTCATAAAATATAATTTTAGGCCTACCTACACACAAGACATAGAGGAAACAAAATTTTCCTTTTCAGAGTTTCAAAATAACCCGAAGGGTTTTAAGGAAGCAGTTAAATTATTTCAATAATTAATCAAAAATAAAATGAATACCTATACATTTCTAGAACCACTGGGTAGAAATCACACAAGGGGAACAACCGTCTGTTTTTTAAAAGACTGAATATGATTCAGGAACTAGTTTTCGAAAGAAAAAATTAACTTTAAAAATATGACATATCTATTTCCTTCCCCCTTATTCTTGTTTGAATTTTAAAAATGTATGGTTAAAATTCCCCTTACCCCTTATAAATAATAGGCCTAAAAAGAATATTAAGTTTTTTGTGTTTTTTTTGTTTTGGGTGAAAGCAAATCTCTTTTTAAAAAAATTTTGTGTAAAAGTGTAAAATATTCTTGTTCTGGTAAAAAAAAGTTTAAAAAATGGGGTTTTTTTGGGGGATTTTTTTAAAGGATGTTGGAAAAAAGTTCAAAATTTTTCCCTTTATTTTTGTGCCAATATTTAAAATGGCAAAATCTTTAAAATGGCGGACAAATAGACTTTCGCAGGACCAAAAACTCAAAAAAAGGGATCTGGACCTGAGGTTGCCAAACACATCCTTTGCAGCATTCTGGTATGCTCTAAAATGTGTGTAAAAAGTGCATCATCAGGCAGTTCTTGAGTCTTTTGAATCGACTGAAAAATTTCCCCGGGGATGTTTGCCTTTATTTTGGGTTAAATGGGTACCTATTTTAATCTACTCACAATGTTTTATCTTTTGGAAAGCTAAAATATCCTACAGCTGGATTGGCTTTCGTAACTTTTGCGGGAAAAACAACGAAAACCAGGGTTTTTTAACAATGAAACCTAAAAAACACCGTCACCTTTTTCCCAAATTAATTGTCAAAAAATTCAACACACTTAAACAAATAAAAAAAAAATCACCGAAAAATCCCCCACCCCAACCCCCAAAAACAATTCAATACACCAGCTAACCGGGACGATCAAAAAAAAATTTTAAAAAAACCGATAGACCACCCCTACTGGTGGTTCATTTTCTGATCAATCAGGTGGGCATTTTTTCATCTCTCTTTGTGGAAAAACTTTCGTAACAAAAAAAGGACAAAACTAGACCGGATTGGTTATTAAAAAAAAAAATTCGTCCTCATATCAATTGGCAGATTGAGCATGCCCAGAATATGAGGAAAAGTGTTCCTTTTGGGGAATTCTATGGCTTAAAAACAGGTGGAGAGTTAAAAACTGATTCGTTGTACGGTATAAACTGTGACTGAACATATTTTTGAATCATAGTACCTTTTTACCCGACCATACCATTTTTTAGGGGATTAAAACTAAATAAATGGGTTGGAAGCCTCAGTACTGGATGCCCCAATTGTAATGCTAGTTCGTAAAGTCAAAAAAAACAAAAAGCATTTTTTTTTTAGTAATGTATTCTAAAAAAAATATAATTTAGTTTACAAAATTTTTTTTTTTTCGGGAAAGTTTTTTAACTATATTCCAAAAAACTATTTTCATGGCTGTTCGGGATTTTTCAGATTTCATCTTGTAACCATCTTAGAAGTAGTTGCTTGGGACCTGTGTGTTTGGAATCTTCTCTAATAACCTGGGGTGGTAGGATGGGCATCCCTCAAAATGAGGGGTGGCTCTTCTAAATTTGATAGCAAAATTTTTCCGAAACCACTTTTTTGAAATTTTTAGGTTTTTTGGGTCATGGTAATCCCGGATTTGGAACCAGATTTAAAAAAAAGGCTTGCATTAGAAACAAAACCCCTCCTATCCAGCATGCAAAATAATATATATGACGCCTTCTGAACTTTTCTTTTTTTACAGTTTTAATTGAGCCCAATTGCCAAAATATTTCTAAAAACTCTTTTTATTATAACAAAAAATGTATATTTTAAAATTTTTTATAATTTTTTAAAACAACTTTTTTAAAACCTTTATATCCACGTTTCGGGCGAAAAACACAGGTTTTAAAAATAAGCGGTAAAATTATCCGGGGATGACCTTAAAAAAAGAACTCTTTTTTTAATGACATATGGGTGTTCTATTAAAAAATTATGTTCTGTTGGGTTGGGAGAATCTTTTCGCCATTTAAACTGCAGTGCTTTTTAAACCCCCTTTCAAGGGGCCTTTTTTAAATTTCCACACCATCAAAAATTTCAAATTTTTTTCCCAGTGAAACTAATGTAACATGTTCCCCTGTAAAAAAAAATGTATACATTTTTTTTAAAATTTTTTTAATAAAAAAAAAAGGTTTTTTTTAAATACCTGCAGAAACATTGCGTAAATTCTATTTCTAATGATTTCTCATGAATCTTATAAAGAAGGGGGTCCACAAAAATTGAATTGCAGTTGTTTTGGGCTTTTTTTATCCTCATTGTTTCTGGGTCCCACGAACTTATCCTTTTTAAGGGGGTAATTTTACTCCCAGGGCATCAGCTACTTCCAACATGCAAAGGAAATATAGTATAAAAATCATTTTAATATGTATACCAAAAAAAACCACAGGAATAAACAAAACTATTTCCTCTAAAAATTGGGGGGAACAGGTTAAATTTTAGCATCTCTCCCCCTTTTTGAAATGACAGTAAAGGGTTTAAAACATATTTTTTTTCACCTTCTAATACCGTCGGGGGATTTTACACAATAAAAAAAACGAAAATGAAAAAAAAAAATCTGACGTTACTTTTTACAAAACAATTTTTTTACAAGTGTGAAAAATGACATAATTTCATAACCCTATTTTTGGAATTTTTATTGTAGAAAGGGGTGTTGTTTTTTTCATCGATGAATCGTGCGCACTAATCGTGTTTCATTGCCGTTTTTAAAAAATTTATGGAAAAAACGCCAAAGAAAAATGTGGCGTGTTTTAGTAGTATAAGACAAAGGGTAAAACAGCGGGATCTAGGGGACGTCACGAAGGGTTTCAGCGCAAAAACAGAAATTTTAAAAACACGCCTTAAGTTTTTAAAAAAAACAGCTGCTGCCGAGCCATTTTTATTTTAAAAAAAACGACCAACCTTTTGACGCCCCAAAATTTTTTTCAGTCTGTTTTTGACCTTTTTAATTTGTTAAATAAGGTAAGGCAATCATACGAAAGTACAAACCCTCAGAAATCTATATATATATATATATATATATATATATATATATATATATATATATATATATATATATATATCCTGGAGCAAAAAGGGGCCAAGCGCCAAAATTAGCAATTTTGAGTTCTTCCGCCAAATGACATTTCAAAAGGTGTCCGATCGATGGGCATAAAGGTGCCAAGCGCCGGACCAACCATATCAGTTTTATCCGAGGGTACAAGCGCTACAAGTTACACATAAATAAGAGCAAAAGGTGCCAAGTGTCTGGTTATGGTGTTTGGCCCCGAGTTGTTCTGAAAAATGGTTGTGCACAAAGGTGCCAAGCACCTTAGGCAGGCACTTGGAACCTTTTGAGCAGAGAAAAGCAGGCCAATTGAAGGTTATTTTGTACTGCGACAATTGTCCAGGACAAAATAAGAATAAAACTATGTTTTCGATGCTTCTGTACCATGCCCAAAAATGACCTCCGTAGAAAGTATAGAGCTAAAATTTTTGCTAAAGGGCCATATTTACATGGGTGCGGATACGATACATAGCACAATATCGTCCTTTGTAAAAAACAGGCAGGTTATGGCACCTTCCCAGTACATTATACAACTAAGTCGAACTAAACCAGAGCCATTTGCGGTAATTAAACTAAACTATGGTGACTTTGACAGTTGGAACAATATCCAACATTTAGTTCCCAGCAATAATAGGGACGATCAACATATTCCTGTGAAATGGGCAAGCATAACTGCACTTAAGTTTGTTAAAGGTATATTGGGGATTGAGTTCCGCTATTCGTTTTTACCCTCTGAAGGAGCTCATAACATACACCTGCACATGCGCAACAGGATTCTGGAAGATCTTATTCCAAAGGCTTACTCGAAGAAAATACCAATAAGTTTAAAAAGTTTAAAGACTTGAAACTCGGAATGGTATTTCCGAGGACCCAACACGAATTTTTAATTTTCCCATATCCAAAAAGCCCGGACTATATAAGTAGGTGACAGTCAAATGGCGTTAATTACTTTATTTTCTCAAGAATTCTCGGTATTTTTTACTTTTATTTTAAAAATTTTTTTATTTCCTTTCAATTATAAGTACTCTTTTTTTTCGGTTTTTTTTATTTTCTTTCAATTATAAGTACTCTATTTTTAAGAATTTTCATGATTTATTAGAGTTTATGTTAGTGAGTTTTTGTCTGTGATAATTTTTACAGATACTAGTTTTGTATAAATAAATTACAACCCAGTTAATTTAGCAGTTTTGATGTAAATTTAAAGGAGCTTCCAGATAATACAAATTTCAAAACTACCTAAAAAAAAAAGGGGCCCAAGCGATACTTTTCTTAAAAATTAAAAATTTTTTTTTTAAAAACGCAATAGGGAGAATTAGCCATTATAGCAACAGTTATTGACACCAAAACTCTAAGAAAAGAATAAACACAAAAGTGGAAATTAAGTATAAAATTTTAAAAAATTCATTTTTTATGTTTTCCTGCAAAATTTTTGTATTTGGCGTTTGGCCCCTTTTTTCAAGGGGGTTAATATATATATATATATATATATATATTTTAAAAAAAAATTTTTTTATATATATATATATATATATTTATTTAATTTAATAAAATAAATTTTTTTATTATATATTTTTATTTTATTTTAATTTTATTAAAATTTTAAATTATTTATTAATTATTTATAAATATTTAAATAAATGCATTTTTTGGCCGGGTTTTTTTTTTGGGGGGGAAGGTTCCTCCCAAAAAAACAATTTACATTATTATTAAATTTAAATAAATATATATATATATATATATATATATATATATATATATATATATATATATATAAATAACCAACAAAGTTTATTTTTGCAGTTTTCCCAAAATAAAAATCAAAGTTCTAAAAAAGCAAACCCTTAATTTGTAATTTTTTCACAATTTGATGCCAAATTAAAATTATCTATTTCACTCAAAAATTTTCGTATGCAAATATTTCAGGGCATCTAACTTTTTGAAAAATGCGTTATGATTTTACGATAAAAAATTTTAAACAAATTCACAAAAAAAAATAAAAAAATGGATTCGCTTTTCAAACTTAGATTTTTTTCTCATCTGAAAAAAAAAAAACTGTTTTTTTCAAATTTCAAAATATTTTTTTTTCCTTTCCAAAATGTTCTCCTTGAGGCCCAAAACTTTTAATTTAATGTGAATCCCTGTCTCACTTTTTGTAAAACATTTTGGAATTCTGGAGCCGCCACTGATTGATTCTCACTAATTTTAAGTTTGAATTAAATAAATAAAATGTAAAAAAACGCAACTTTTTTATATAAATTTATTTTTGTGATACGGAAAACCACTCTTATCGTTTAAATCATTTAAAAAAAAAGGAAATAAAAAAAAAAAAATTGGAAAGTAGTTCGATAAAAAAAAGAGTAGATCAGTACTCAGTAAGATTGACTAGAATGTCACTGAATTAGTGATGTTGCCGCCTGACTTTTAAATCTTAAGATCCAATAATGGGTTTTTTTTTCTTAATTTATCAGTGAGTACACCAAAAAAATAATATATTGTTTGTATTTGTGCCATGATTAGCTGTTTGGTGTTGGGAAGAAAGATAATCTTAAACTATCCGATGACAAAGTTGTAAAAATCTTTTTTTTAACTTAATTACCTCCATTGCAGGTTTTTTAGTACAGTTTTTTTTAAAAAATAATTTTTAAACAAATTTTTAAAAACCATAAAAGCGTTTTTTTTTTATTTTTTTTCTGTAAAATCTAGCTGTAAGTTGATTTAAAAAAAAAAAAAAAAAAATTGTCCCCAATTTCAAAAACATTATAAAGGGTTGGTTAAAAAAAGGGGGTTTTGTAAAATTTAATTATTTTTTCAGATGCTAATCAAAAAAAAATAACAAGATAACGACTTGCTTTTAAACAAACATTTTACATAATTTTAACGGTAAACAACCTGGTTTGACCCTTAAGTTAAAAAAATTTGCTAATTTTTTTTATTTGTCTGTAAGTAAAGGTTTTTAGCACCTCATCCTATTATTAAAGTTAACCCAAGATTACAAATAAAATTTTTTTTTTTTCAAAAATATGCACAAGTTTATTCAATAAGGACTAAGATATTCTTTTTCTTATAATAAACAAAATTTAAAATAACTATTTTTTATAAATAACCATCCCGGATTTTTTTCTGTATAAACTAAGTTTAAAATTTAAAATTTTTCCCTTTTGTACCAACATTTATTGGTTTTTTTGAAAACGTCTTATTTTTTTTGATACATTCCAATAAAAAAGATTTTTTATTTATTTTTAGTATAAACAAAATTAATTTAATTTGTTCGAGAAATTTT
>JAHBCN010014013.1:0-23316 GCA_019359885.1 Listronotus oregonensis
GTTACGTAACGCGTTGTTCAACCCTCCCTCGCCCCTGTAACGCATCGTAACGTTTTACAAGACCCTCCCTTCCCCCATAATGCGGTACGTAATACTTGAACGCTCCCCGAACCTAGTATTGACATTCTGAATTTCTGGCAGTCGTTATTGAACCAGTCAATCTTCGTAAACAACGAATAGTCCTAGGTTTAAAAAAAGTTTTTAGTTAGAGATCGAACGCTGTTAGAACAACACCGATACGTCACGGTTTTATATCAGTTTGCCATATGAGACCGTGACGTATCGGTGTTGTTCTTACAGCGTTCGATCTCTATCACTTGAAAACGGTTGAAGGTACAAATCGAGTCGAGAATGTTGTGTATTAATTAAAAAATAAACACAATGGAAGTCTAAGATGTTCGTGTCACTGAAACCATAACATTGTCTAGCACCTTTGGGGAAACATCTGGAATTATGTTTTCCAGCTTTGCAGTCTGGGTTTTTTCGTTTAAGACATACCTTTATTCTTAACAAAGCTTTTTTCTTTACAAAACTGCATATAAATTGTCATCATACATACTGTGAGCAATTTCTAGTATATTTTTCTTTTGGTTCACCTGATTTGTAGTAATTAAAAAATAGCATTTTTCTGAAAAATATTTAATTTACAATTTTAATTTGTTTGCGTCGTTTTGGAATTAAAGAAAAAGACCGTTTTCTATTAATAAAATTACGTTTAAGAAACCGTTGAAGCCGAGTAGCACCCACACAAAGTTTATCATTTAGTGCAAAATTATAGGTCTAATAAATAATAGTTAACGGCTCAACTTAAGTTTTTTTAAAAAGACATACCGAAAATATGCTGTTTCTTTATTTATACATTTTTATTGGTTACGTATTAAAAATAAATAATTTTTAAATACACACGAACTTTTTTTACAACGTCTTTATTTTATATAAATTTGTTTTTAAACGTTTCGCACGTTTACTTAGCTGCATTTCTCATTGGGTACTAAACATAAAATTTGAAAAAAAAAAAATAAAATATAGAGATTTTTATTTAAAAACATACAGTTATGATGGATTTAATAAAGTATAATCTTAAATACAAATTCTTCTAGCTTTCCCCTAGAGAAAACTAAAATTAAAAACATTTTTTTAGAAATATTTTTTGCACTATTAAGCGGGACATTTTTTTACCGACTTTATTGAGAAGAAAGTGCAATCAAATTTTAATAAAACATTATATTCAAAGTTCCTAATGCGGGGATTAAATTTTCTAAACCAATTTCCCCCCGTAGCTTTTAAACTAAGAGACCAAAAATATTTTAAAACAAATAATCTTTTGCAAACATATTTAATGCAAATTATTACGGCAGTAGCAAAAAAAGTGTTAAGCAAAAAATATTTTTGGCTTTTAACATGGCCAAAATCGGTTTGTTAAAAAAATATATATAACATTTTCATTTCTTCCGTGTTTGTGTTCCCATTTTGGTAAACTACATTCTTCAAGTGACCTCATAGAAAAATGTCCAAAATTGTAATATCTGGACTATTAGGTGGCCATCTAATAGTGCCATAACGTCCAATCCACTGATTGTATCAGCGATTGAGATACTGCACATCTTGACGAACAGCATGGGGCGGCGCTCCGTCTTGTTGCCAAATTATCTTGCGATACGTTTCGAGTGGCAATTCTTCTAAAATGTCCTCAATATCGTTTTCAAGAAGATTGAGATATCTTTCTCCAGTTAAAGATCCCTCATAGAATATTGGCCCGACAATTTTATTGTTAAGCACACCACACCAGACAGGAAGAGAAGACCTTCCTTGGTAATTAATCTCTTGAAATTTTCTGGGATTTTGTCTTGCCCAGCTGTGCATATTGCGTCGGTTAAACATTCCCAATGTGGTGAAAGTAGCTTCATCCGTCCAAAGAATCGTTTGAAACAGGGTAGGGTCGTTATATTGTTTATGGATTAAAATTTGGGAAACAAATTGAAAGCGAAGTTCCTTTTGTTCACGTGTTAAATGCTGCACTGAAAGAACGTGATATGGAAGATACTTAAAATATTTCAGTGTTCTCTGAACCGTCGCATAGATTACTCTCCTTCTTGCAGGGCCATACCTCAAGTCTCTAACTGCGTCAAAAATTGACTTCATGGGATAAAAAGTAAAATAATTTAGAATAGCTCGATCCGGTTTTTTTTCTCATTGTAGTCCTTTTTCTAATATGTAACGATTTTGTTTTTTCGAATAAGACCTTCAGTTTTAAAATCGTTTTTACGGATATATTTAGGTGGAAATTTGCAACATATCTTCGTTGTGTTTCCCTGGCGTTTTCTCCATATTTATAATAGAGAGTTATAATTTGAAGCCGTTCTTCTGATGAAAACTTCATTATAAAACTACTCCAAAAAGTAATAAACGAATTTTTAAAATTCTTGACTTTGACAAATAAGCACCTGTGGCAGCCAGGTTTTTTCAGATGAAACTATCCTTATAGTATCATGCAGTTTTTATATAATTGTAGCAGAACCGCAGGAAATAAACCCAGCAACCCCTATATCACCGAATTCCTCGTAAAAATCTCTATCCATTGATATAAAAATATACGTGGTATTCCATTTTAAAAATACGTCACTCGTGCAGTAACTCTTTTGTTTTTGTTTCAAATGTTTTTCTGATTGGATTATTAAATTCTACGTGCAAAAAATACACGAATTGGCTATATTCGTTTTTTAAAAAAGTACAGGGAAGTTCAAAAATAAAGCCCTGTTTACTTTAAAATGAATAACCCTGTACAAAATACAAAAAAAAACTTAAAATAAAAAATGTATGTTTGGTAACGCAAATTTTATTTTGGTAAATATACAGGGAGTCCCAAAAACAGAGTTTTTATTGTTAAGTACGTTTTTTTTTTAATGAAACGCCCTGTATATTTTGCCAAATTTTGAATCTTTATTCAATTCTATATGAGAAATGTATATTTCTATACGTCAATTATTGCTGGATTTTTAAGATAACGACCTATAATTGTGGTATTACCTGATGTACTCATGTAATAATTAAAAACGATTAAAGAATAAAAACAATTAACATAACATCCTATAGGAAATGTTTAAACTGCTGAGCGTTTTTAGTACTATTTTCTGTCATAATTATATAAAATAGGTAATTCTTTAAGTGACCAATTTAGTCCCTTTATTAGTTACTTATCTCAAAAACCAGCAATAATTGACATTTAGTGTTTTTCACATTTTTGATGTAAAATTGAATGTAGAGTCAAAATTTTGCAACATATTATATAAGGGGTTCCATTTAAAAAAACGTACTTAACAATGAAAACTTTGTTTTTAAGACGACACACTGTATATTTACCAATACTGTTAATACAATTAGTGGTTTTATCTGTATCATGTAAAGGGAAAGAGATATTTAGTGTATAAATAGAGCTGAGACACCCTGTATACCCTTTTAGTTGTTCTTTAATAGCAAAACAATAAATCTTATTACTGTTTATACTTTTCCTTTGATAGTTTTAAAATTTCTAGTAAGTACAGGCTTCCAGGTAATAAACGAGCATTACTTCATGATAAGCGTTTGCGGAATCGCAATAAAGGCTCCAATTACCTGGCCTCCATTGGCGTAATTAATTGTCCGGTTTTAATTACTCGTTTAATTATTTCTCACCGCTTTTGCAAAGTTCGTCGTAGCGGCCATCTGACTGGTTGATGGACTGCGATTTTTGATAAACCAGAGAGCTATTTTGTTAAAAAGTTAATTCATTTCCTGGTATTTTACCCTACGTGCGAAATATAATACATTTGAAAAAGAGTAATTATTTGAAAAATTACTTGATATTTTCTGTTTCCTTTACGATGTAGAGTTTCTATTACAAAAAAAAGGTAACGTATCGACCATCACATTAAGAATATTCCCAATCTTGGGTGACAAATAATAATCAACTGATGCTAGCGATTTTTTTTGGTAAAATTTTATTTCCCACAAAGAAATCTTTAACGAAATCATGCTGTACTTGATAGGCTGATAGCAGTGTTGGGTAGAAATCGAATCCTTTTGGAATCGAATCCAGAAATCGATTCTTTTTAAGGATCCGAAGGCTGGAATCGATTACTTTTTAAAAATAGGATCTGTGAAGGAATATATTCCTTATATTTCTAATTTGGGACAAATCGGTTTATAAATGGTAAAATTCGTCATTTTAAATATGCCATTTTTAATTTCCAAATTTTGACCTAGCACCCTCCAAAACCCCTGTATCCTGATTCTGACGCAATCAGGTTTATAAATATCAAAATCCGGCATTTTTAAATATTTTGTTTTAAATTTTGGTTTCCAAAAACGGGCCTAAATTTTACTTGCATTTATTTGAAAAGTTTTGTTGCTTGAGCTTCATAATTTTTTAATATGTTATCCTTGAGATAACCCTGAGGGACTTTTAAATGGAATATTTTATTATTTCTATTCAGGGTGTCTTACAAAAATGAATTATAAATTTAATACATTTTTATATTTCGCAAGCAGAGAAATAATTAAACGGTACTTGTGAAACTTCCTGTCAAATTACAATAAGATGTATCATTTATAAGTTGCTCGAGGTTATCTCAAGAATCACATTTAAAAACCTTATGAAGATCTAGCAACGCAAGTTTTGGAATACAGTTCGAAATAATATGTCATTGGGTGGTTGGATGTTGATCTTAAAAATAACATATCCAAATTTGAAGAATATTTACCAAAAACTAATTTGGCTAAGAGTTACAGCACTTTGCTCGGGCTCCGTGCTAAAATCTTTGACGCTTGACTTATAATCTAGATTATGTAGTATCATTCGTATCGTAGTTACCATTATTTGTAAGTATAAAAACTAAAGATGATTCGGATTCGTGATCCGATAAATAGGAATCGATTCCCTGGATTCGATTTTTTTTCCTTAAAAAAGTAATCGTGATTCGTATTGGTGATTAGAATCCTTTAGAGGAGTAAATCGATTCCATTTTTTTAGGATCCGTCCCAGCTTTGGCTGATAGGAACATATTCGTAAGAGCAATTTTAATACCGGTTATGGTTCTTGGGTGCCTAAATAATATTCCGTAAAACCTCCTATAAAATTACGGATCTTTGATATACATCTTTTTATTAGCAATCAGGTTAACAAACGTTTCTATGGTAACAACAATGCGTAACGTAACTATGCTAATTATTTAGTTGTCAATATCATGAAGTGAACAACTCGAGAGTCAATTTAATTCTGAGCCTTTCTGAAGCTTCCTATTGTCTTTTATAGCAACACGGAAAAGTCTGGAATTATCTGAAAGAATTTTTTTAATGCAGGATGCAAGAAAAATGCAAAATATATGACTCTAGCGGACTTAGAATCCTTTAAAATGGTCGTCGAACTAGGGAAAACCCAAGATAATGTATTTAAATAAATTATTAACCCAAATTAAATAATTTTAATTTTTTACAATTCTTTAAACTTAGAGAATTTACAGATGACTATAAATTTTTAAAATTCTCAATTATTTCGAAATTTATTCATATTTCGCTAAAATATGTGCTAGGTGACCTTTTTTATTGAAAATGAAATTTTTCATCATAATGGCACCTTTTAAAGTTAAAAAAAATATTGAACAATACATGCAACTTTTTTTATTTTTAAATAAAAATACTTTGCTTTATAAAAAAAAATTAAAAATGAACCAATTCTCATACCGACCGGTCTGAAATTTTTGGACAATCGTTCTTAAGTCATAAAAAAAGCAAAAAAAAATGACCAGGTTCTACCCTTGGAACCACCCCTTTTTTATGACTCCAGGACGATCGTCTTAAAATTTTAGACCAATATAAGAGTTGAATCGATTTATTTTGATTTTTTTGACCCTCGGACGTACTTGAGAGTAAAGAAGGGGTAGTTCCAAGGGCTGTACCACAGCCCTACTTCACTACAAGCCGTGAACAAGGAAATCTGGCAACTATGCCTTGTGATCTAGCGACAAAACGTTTAGTCATATGATTTACGTTGAATGACCTGTTTCTCTGTTGTGTTATTGTGAATAAATCAACTTTTTTGAAAGAAAATATTGTTAAGATAAAGACTAAACCTGTAAAAGGTCTTACTGTGTGAAATTTGTGAGTGACCGGGACAGTTTTTTCCGCAGACATTGCGTAAAAACGAGAATATCTGCGTGGGTGCAATGTGCCGGTGTTATAAAGTACTTAAAGTAAAATGGCGGCAAATGAACTTGACATTTTGTGGTGGTGTTTTTTAAAAAATAATTAAAATCGAAAGTGTGTTTTAATGATTCGTGTTTGGCTTTAATTTTGAACTGGTATTTTTTTAGTTATTTTTTAAAAACAGTAACAAATATTAGCATTGGAAATTACCGTAAGTACTTAGGTATACATTTTGGAATTTTGTCGTTCGTTTTGATTTTTGTTATTGCGTTGCATAGGTACTTGGTGCCTGCTTATTAGATACTATTTAGTTAATGTTATTATTATTATTTTCCTCCAAGTCCTTGTTGTGTGCCTGGGTGCAAATCCAATTATAAAACTTCTCTTGATGCAGGAGAACCAGCTTTATCTGTTTTCACCTTTCCAAAGGACGAAAACCCTTAAAGCCCCATTGGCTTAGGAATATCTTTAGACAGTTATGGTCAATCCTCAAAAATATTCTGTGGTTTGCGCTAAGCATTTTGTAGAAAGTGACATTATTAGAGAGGATGATTATCGCTTGCCAGATGGGTCAATGCAAAAGGTACCTACCAAAACTAGACTAAAGTTAAATGCAGTGCCTAGTATTTTTTCCAAATTTACCACATTACTTCTCAAAACAGTCCCTGTTTCCCGAAAAAGTCCTGCTGAAAAGCTTGGCATAAACTTGAAAAACAATAATGGTCGCCTTACAAACGACACCTATTCTGCACTTTCTCATAGTACCTCTGTTTTACTAGAAATAATTGACTATTCATTTTCAAAATTTGATTTGTCGTATATTTTACCAGGTAAATTTACTACTGAAAAGTTAGAAAAAGATTTGGTAAATACAGACTTCTCGGAGGTTGTAATTACAATGTTAGCTTTGATGATATTTCTAAATGCTGAGAAAAAAATTAGACTCAAACATATATTTAGAAGCGCTGCTGATGGTAATTTCTCTTTAGCTGAGATTAAAAACAGGGAGACAGCTGTATCCAGGTAAAAATGATCTTGATTGGATAATACCTCAAAATAATTACACTGAAAAATTTTTGTTTTTACTTGAAACTGAATACCTAAATGAATATGAAATTGACAAATCGGTACAATTTATATAGCCGGTTATGCTGCCTACAAAATTATAAAAATATAATAATTGTAACATCTGTGTTTCTTCTTCTTGTTGAAAGTATTCCGGGAAACCTAATTGACGACGAATACTTTGATTGTCTACAACGTGGCGGTTTAAAGGTTCCTACAGAAATTGTTAAAGACGTTCTGTTCCATAATGTGCGCGATTTTTGAGAAAAATTATTAATGACCCTGATACTGAGAGTGACTTCCTAAAAATGGAAAATCAAAAGCTATCCTGTGTGATCTAACTAATTTAAGCACTAGACAATGATTTATGCTCGCAATGTATTTGTGGTAACGAGAACAAAAATATGTTCATTATGATGTGCTCTATATTTTCAAACATTCTTTTAAATAATTATGTTAAGAAAAAAAAGAAATAACAAAAAATGCCACAGAAAAATCGGAAAAGGCTGAGTCAAAAAACAAAAAAAGGAAACTAGACACATTTAATAAATAAATAAACAAAACTAAAACTAAGTACAAAATTACTAACTAAATGTTAAATTACACTTGTTTCCTTTTTTACAACAGCATCATGTTCTTATGGCCTCCTTAAAGTTATGCAATATTAAATTAATTTGTTTTAGAGTTTAAATATTATATAAATATATTTATTTTTTCAATTATTATACTGATTTAATTATTTTAATGGAAATATCAATACTATTTACGCGATCTTTGAATTGAGCCTTAAAATGAATTTAAAAAATATGCGCCTCGATACCCGGATTACGCTCATCGCGCTCGAGGGAAACCGATCTGAATCTCTTGCCGGCTGAATCGATTTGTTTGCCAAGTGGTTGTTCACGGCTTGTAGTGAAGTAGGGCTGTGGCTGTACCCAGTCCAATTATTTTTGAAAGGCTTTTTTAGGACACCAGGACGATCGTCTTACCCTCGGACGTACTTGAGAGTAAAGAAGGGGTGGTTTCAAGGGTAGTACCGCGCTAATTATTTTTTTTCAGCTTTTAAGACGGGTATGAGAGTTGGATCGATTTATTTTAATTTTTTTTGCGACGATCTGGCATATTTGAAGGTTCAAAAGGGGTGGTTTTGGTGTTTCCCGGATGTTTATCAATTTTTCATAGTTTTTTAGTGCGTTATGATTAATTTACTTTAATATCAGACTGTTTTCAACTTCAGGTACATAATTTATTACCTTTTTTTTTATAAGGGCATTTAAAAACCATAAAATCAATCATAAAGGTGCTCTTACGAATTGGTTCCTAATTACTCCTTTTATTTCCTTATAGTCAAGCCTACGAACTTCGTATTGAATTAAAATATATCAACAAATGCTTTTAAAAATATCGCGTGCCGATTCCGTAACAAGTGCAAAGCGGAAAAAAAATCTGGCGTCGAAAATTTATTTTCCCATTAAATAGCCAACAGGTCGGAAAAACTGACCGACCTTAATAGTTTATGTCGAGATTGGGCAGTTTTTAATAGGCGCCACTAAATCACGTTTTATTTTCTTGGAAGCGTTTCAAAAATCCGAAAAATAACAAAGTGGCTGTCAAAAAGCATGATTATACTGGCTAATAGCCGTTTTACTATTGGGATACGCTATTAAATTTGCAATCGTGGTATACACACAATTATTTAATCATAAATTATGTATTGCTATAAACGTTCCTAAATGTACATAACAATATATATTATGGAACAAAAGTAGATCGATACCTTCTAGCAATCTACTAATTCTTATATTGAAGACTAACGGCATGATCAAAGTAGTCTGATATTATCGGTGACAGCAATTTAATGCAAATATCAAAATAAAAATAAACATAAAATAGCGACGCTTCAAAAGTAAAGTAAAATTTAAATTATTTTCCTAAAAGATCTGTCTTAATTATAGCAGATAGCAGCAAGAGTTTTACAATAAACAGCTTATTAAAACTGGTAATTGTTTAGATGTGTGGCTCCACTTTTTTGGAATGTAAAATCAACGTGATTAATTTTTTTGAGTTGTCAAATATGTTTATTAATAAAGTTAATCAAAAATCAAATGATTAAACAAAAAATCAAAAAGGTCAATTTTTCGTTAAAAAAATATTTGCAAAAAAATTTTTAAAAATCCAAAAATTTATATTTTTGATTTTTTTTTTAATTATTAATTTGTCTTTACACGTAGAAAAATATAAAAAAAATTACTAGAAATTGCTAAACTTCAATGAATGCATTTTATTGACGAAAAACGAGATTTGGAAATCCGCCGCAAAATAGAACAAAATAAAAAAAAACATGACATTATCTTTATTTTGGGATTTTTTAGGATTAAAAATAGGTGGAGCCACACATCTAAACAATTACCTTAACATTTTATTCTGTACTTATTAATAAAACAAAACATAATAAATATTAATAAAAGTTTCTTACCCTTCAAGCAATTTTAACTTGTAATGATTGTAAAGCGAGACTCACCTAAAAAGAAAAAAACATTTAAGTGGTATATAAAAAAAATTTCTTTAATCAATATTTACATAGTAATATTGCGTAGAAAGTTATTTTGGCCAACCATACAAAAAGTACATGGCCCAGAGACACACGTCTCTCTTTTCCTTAATTTCTTAATTCGGCCTGGGTATCATTCACAGAATTAAAAAAAAAACTTTAATAGGCACAAGTTGTTAGCTGCTGGTGTTAGTTACATGAATAATACATACTTTTTAAATTTTAATTGTCAATTACTTTATATAAGATTTATTAAAATAAACTGACAAAAAAGAGGTTGGGCACCTCCTTCGTACCCTAGAATGGCTCCACTAATTTGAACAATTTCTTTTGCATTGTCTTCTAGGTGTTGAAAAAATGTGTAATTTTTCCATATATCATACAGAGGAACTTCTCGAACTAACGATAGATGTCTTTCCAAGCGATACCCTATCTGGGAGCTCAATACTATCGATAGTATCGATAGTGCTATCGACCTATCGACATCCCTAGCTGTGACGTAACTGTTTATGTTCCTATATTACTTTTAAACTAGAAAATATTTTTGTACTGCTAAAATTACTCTTAATAAAAAATATTTCGTAATTTTTTTATTTCTTTATTCTTATAGTCTCAACTCCGTAAATTTGTCGATTTTCTTATCCCTATGGTGTTACAACTTAAATACTTAAAACTTATACTTAAATGACTTATAGTGCACTCAAGGTTTAGAATTTTAATGTGTTATTCAATTTTTAGGCAATGTAAAACACATTTCGTTAAAAGTACTTTTAGGGTAAAAAACTTTTAGAACTAATTTTAAACGCCTTTTTCTTGTTACTTTGCTTTTCTGCGTTATAACACTATTTGAGCGGATGTGCGATATGTATGTCATAGTCAAAGGTCGATATGCAGTATCTTCGCGGAATGACAGGTTTATTCTAGGTTTGACCAAAGCCTTCGGGCTAACCCCGAAATAAATTCCAATTTCGGCCTTTGACTAAAGTTTTTTTAGTCAAATCTAGAGAGACTTTCTAATACCTAATTGAAGTTTGACTGGTCAAACCCCGATTTCATTAAATTGAGTTTTGACGTTTGTCTGACCAAATTAGTCTCTCCTAGGTTTGACGAAAATTCTTTAGTCAGAGGCCGAAAAATTTCATTTGTTTGGGCTTTGACTAAGACTTCAAGTCAGACCTGAGGACTGACTAGTCAAACCTAGGAACGCCGGAGCTTCGAGGATTGACTATAACATGTATACAACTTATGACAACAGTCTAAACTTATGACGTTCTTTAATAAGTACAATTTAACGACACAATGGTATACGCAAACATCGAATGAAGATCACTAAATGGATGTATTAAAGGAATATTCAAATAAAAAGTTTAATTAGTTAATCGTTTTTTATAAAATTTGTGACTTCCATCGAAAATTTAGAACACATTAGGCACTTAAAAGACCCCGACCTAAAAATTCAAGTTCAGAGGAGAGTTATTCAGTTTCAAGAAGTTGTTAAGCGCAATAACTGAACAAATATCAGTCAAAAGAATTTCGCAAAAAATACAATCGGAGCCCACTTGGCGCGTGCTTGTGCAAACAAAGTAAGTCAGTAGCCCTGACTGAGACCACTTAACATTGAACCCAACCAAGTTATGTAGGGGGTCTTTAATAACAACACCTACATCTGATTTGCTGGCAATTGCCATTGGAAATTTTCTACATTACAATGATAGGTACGTGATGGCTTAATATTTGTCTATAGTACCCGTCTTTATAATCTACACGTCATTTTTTAGAAAAATAAAATATTTTATGTTCCATATAAAGTAATATATTCTCATATGAACTGATGATTAAAATTTTTAATTAATACCTTTGTTTAATAATTAAATGCTTTGTTTTAGCAAAAACATCATTCTGAGAACCGATAAAGGGTTAATTATAGGATTAAAACATATCAAAACAACGAGAAACTATCATTTAAATTTAAAACTGGAAAATTAAAGTTTTGCTAAAGGCAATAATAATTCTTAGAAATTTCGTCCACTGTCTGGCCTAGATTGCTAAATACATGGCTTTGGAGGTAAATGCTTTTAAATTTTTGATTAATCTCGCTGTAGGGACTGTATTAAAATTTATTTGTTAATCTTAAACTATTGAAAGGGCTTAAAAAATCTAAAATTGTGCGTGTTGTAAAGTATGCACGTAAAATAGTATTTTGGAAACACATGCAAATTATTTTCGAGTTAAGTTAAGAAAACTTAATTACCGGGATAACTCGATAATACATAAAATTTAAAAATTTGAATTAAGTTGTTAATAACGAAAAATGTATCTTTATTTTAAAACCCAGAATTACCACTCGTTACGAATGAAACATAAACACAGTAAGTATATATTATCCATTTAGTTTACATAACGACCAAATACCCAGCAAATTTATTAAAACTTGTGTTTTATTTTAAAATCTTAAGATCCGATTATATACATTTTACAACATATCTAAGAAGGCTAGCTAATTTATTTATCATCAATGTAAATAAATAAAATAAAACGCAATTTTAAGAAATTTTAAAATGGGTTGTAAAATTAGATCATTCCCGTTTTTGTAAATATATAGTAACGGAGAAATTTATTATTTTATAAACTTTGAATTAAGACTGGGATGAGTCACTAATTGAGTTGAAAGAAAAAACGATTTACACTCAAAAGTTATAGAATGATTGTCAATATCTCTTCGATACTACTTTTGGGTTTCCAGATTTCTCTTGATTCAAAGTTGGGATATTAGTTCAAAAAATTTAGTAAAGCGCAAAACAAAAACCAACCAGTCAGTGTACTTAAAAAATTAATAAATTAATATAAACTCATAACGTCCCAATTAAGCCTTTCTACAGTCGATAACCCGTCAATGTATTGTTTATTTTTTTATACTAGAATAAGGAGTCACAATTTTTAATTACGAATCAACAATCCTTTTGCTAGTTTATAAACATTAAAACTTTTTTTACCACTATACAGGGTGATTAAGTTCTTGTTCTTAAAAATTTAAAGATACATTGGCCACAAAATTTAATCGATAGCAACTAAAATAATTTAAAAAATCTTTAAAAAAAGCTTAATATATATATTTTTTAGTTCTATTTAAATTATTTTTTGACTTGAAAAGAATCTTCGAGCGGCAATACCATTTATTGCATAACATCGTACCTGCCACTAATTTGCGTTTTAAGTTTTTACAGTGCTTCGATTTTGTTTTTGTTTGTTTAATTATTACCAACTCAGAGTCGGTAAAAAATATATGGCTGAAGCCCTACAACCTCTTCAGTAAAGGAAATTTTTTAAAAATAGGGACTATACCACACTAACAACAACAATAAGTTTAGCCGCCAATATTAGATTAGTCGAATGCAAATGTACCTAAAAGCCGGAACAACATTTCAGTACTTGTTATAATAGGTAAAGGTACGTCGGTAGACCGAAGATTACAGTATAAAATTGTTATTACTGTTTATCAAATAAATCTTAATTAGGTTTAATACATTTATTATATAGCTTGGAAAGGAAGCTAGCATAGAGATGATGCTAGCTTCCTTGGCTGCAAATTGAGCCTCTATAGCTGCCTAAATATCTTTATTAAGGTAAATTTTCTCACCGTAGCTCCAACTTTAATTTGGCACAACACGTATTATGGAGCCGTACACAGGCCCGACCCGGCCCGGGCTTGTTGCAGCAAAATTTTAGACAGGCCCGCGCGGCTCGGTAAGCCCGTCCGGCCCGGGAATCCCGGCCGGCCCCAGAGACCCACTCGGCCCGAAATGCCCATCTGGTCAAAAACACCTTCCATCCCGAGCAGCCCGCCCGACCGGTTTCATTATGCGTTAATGGCCCTCATATTTTTTTTGGATTTGGAAACTTCTATGAGGTCGTGATCTTATAAGTTTAAAAACTTATATAGTAGTTATTTGTTTAGTTGGTTGTTTGAGATGATGTTTTAATCTTAACAAGAGTAGATCTTATTTTAAATAAAGTAAAATACAAATAAATTAATAAAACCTTTATAACAGAAAATTAATATGGACATGCAAATCAGCGCATTAAATTACTTGACCTAAGAAAAAAACGAAAACAGAAAAATCCTAATGGTTTTGACATTGTCAGTCGATGCAGTTCCACATACCGATTGCGTAGCGAACGTATGTACCACACATACATCACCAGGTTGAGCGACAGCTTTCAAGATCAGCGGCGACGTCAATTTATTAATTGAACGTCTCATAAACGATAATATACGGTCTTGTTCACGGCCAAAGACACTTTCGAATTACGACATATTGTATGGTACGTATTGAAAATCTACCGGGATTAAACATTATTATGGCGAATTTTATAAAAACAGAATAGTTAACCCTCCATACACGATCAATAAATAATAACAATCTCCCTATTTTCTTTGTTTTCACACGTTAATAGAATAACTATATTTACGTCTCCATCTTCTTCTTCTTCTTCCCTGGGAGCCGTCTTGATTCACTACTGGAGGCAGCGCAGCCTCTTGGGCTTTTTGTGCCTAATACGTCTACATACAATAACACAAAATTTTGATGAATCTTATTTTATCCCGTCGGAGAGTCATCTTATTTCAAAAAATAATCTTATTTTTCATGTTAAAGGAAAATCCAGAAAAAAAAAGACTTTGTTGGCAGCAAGTTTGCACAAACTTAATAATAAAAAATACACGTTAACAAAAAACTAAAAACCAAAGAAAACAGTTGAAAAGTTTCAAAAAATAATAATAACGTTCCAAAAAAATACTCGCGGTTTGAAGTTAGTAGAGTTATAAATCTAATACAGATGGTACGATGTAATTGCACGTGAAGAAAGGTAATGCATGCTAATATAAGAATAAAGTAATATTGTGAGAGAGCATTATTTCCATCATTATTAATTTTACTCCAAAGAAGAATCATTTGTGTAAAAGGGGCTAGTATAACTGCCTTCATTTATTGCCTTACTCCAAGCGTGTTAGACAAAGCAATAACCTTTTTAATTGAAAATTCCTAAAGCTCCCAGTTATTGTCTTTAGGAAGTAAATAAAAAATCCTGCACTAATAATAGGTTTCAGCGATATTTAGGAGAAAGAAAAGAAAGCGTACTATTTTCTGCTTATGGAGAATTTTATCCCTTCGAATGGCGGGTTGCACCAAAGTTAACAATGGTTTAGAATGTTTAACGAAATGTCAGATTTGAAAGATTGTCTACTAAAACCATTAAATAACACTGACGTTTTGTTAAACATTCTAAATCGTTGTTAACTTTTGTGCAACCCGCCATTAAAAAAGGCAATTTTAATCTAAACTCTGAGAAAACAAATATTACTCCTTTGTATATTTAACTCGCTACAGCTCGCTCTTAATATTTCTTTTTAATATTGCAACTGCATAAACTTGTTTTTAAAAAAAGGGTCCCTTTTGGATGTCTTGAAACCAAGTCTGATCAGAATTATGTTTTTTTTTTTTTTTTTTTTTTTTTTTTTTTTTTTAATTAACGAATATATGAGTTGCAACGTTCGGAAGTAAAGGTTGTGTGACAAAATTTTCAATTTCGATTTTTGACCTCTAATTTTTTGAAATATAGAGTATAAAATTTTTTTTTGAAAAGTTTTAGTTTTTAATATCCAATATAAAAAATTGGCATAATTTTGAAGTTTGGTGTTGACTCAGCGCAAGGCGAGCGCTTCAGCGCAATTTGAAGGTTCAAGCGCAAAACGCGCGCTGCATTAATAAAGCTATTTTGTTGCCCCTATTAGGTAATAGATTTTTAATTTTTAGTGATTTTAACGCATATTACATACATGCTTTGCAATCCTCGGCAATGACACCTTGTTGCCGGGGGAGGTGAAAGATATCTCTTCCAACAGGATCATCAGATCTATTAGAAGTCTGGACCTGGTGGGAGAAATATAAAAAGGTGTGAGCCACAATGGACCGATCGGTCGCGGTGGAAGGGTGTTATACCCACTCACCCTAAACCTACCTACCTACCTACCTACATATAAAAATCATTTATTATAAAAAGCTGGAAAATAAATATAATTTTATTTTTAATTCTTACTGACATTGAATATTATTATAAGTATTTTAATACTATAATTTCTTAATGTTGGGTACTCTCATTCTTTCTTAGAAACAATGATGATTTTCAATAATTTGAATTTCCCGGCCCACAATTTTATCAATTGTTTTCATTGTTAATCGTGAGTATCGAACTTTGACAATTACTGATACAACCGATTTATATAAAAATGAAGCGCGATATCATGCTGATTTTTAAAAGAAATATGTTAATGTTTTTAAAATTTACCAAATTTTTCATAGGAAGAAATAATCCAAAATTTTTCAAAAATTAGCGAGCTTGCGCTCGATCAGTCGAGTCGTGCTGAGGTGCTTGCCGCGCGCCAAAGTCAACGCCAAACTTCAAAACTATGCCGTTATTTTTCTATTGGATACCTGAAAACTTTTCTATACTATATATTTCAATAAAGTAGAGGTTAGAACTCAAAAATATAAACTTTTACTTCTGAACGTTGCAACTCATGTTTTCGATTTCTTTTTATAGTTCATAATTGAACAAACTTAGTTTAAAAATATCTAAAGATTCTTATTTTTTTTTTGTAAAAAGTAACAAGTTTTAGCAGAAAAAAATTTCCGAAAGAAATATAAAAAACAAGCAAAGTTGTAGCGAATTAAACTTCAAAAGCAGTATTTTTTCGCATTTTTTGGTTAAAATTGCCTTCTGAATAATATCCACCTCTTGCAAGACAAAAAAACTTTATATTTGAATGCAGCACTCTTGAAAACATTAAATAAACCTAAAATTGGCGACCCACCTATTGTGGTTACTATCTCGATAAAAAAGCGTTATTTCCAAAAACATTTGATTGGTCAAATGTTTTTGGTTATTTCGAGGGTTTGCCGCTCGCCTATTATCCATAGGAGTCGGAAGAGCAATAGAATATTTAGATACGTACTTTAAAATTTAAAAATAATATTTTAAAATAATTTTTAGAAAAAAGAAACCTAAAAAAATCTTTGTATTTGTTTTCTGTTTTTTTTTTTCTTCGGACAGTCCTTAAAAGTTTCAATCAAAAGTACTAACGTACAGTGGATGTCCTAAGTAAAATAAGAGGTAGTGTATTACCACCGGACAAGGGATTTGAGGGTTCGTAGAGAACCTCTGCAGATAGCAGGTTCCACAATCTAGACACTCTAGGCATGAGGAAGCGAATTGGGTAGTGCGATGAACTGTAAAGAGATGGATAAAAGTGAAACTGTTGTTTTATTTGAAACATACTAAAGGGGAATCCAATATAGATTATTCTTCGAAACAGAAGCCGAAAAAATACCTGTAAAAAATCAGAGATCCCTTACAGGTAGTCGATGAGCAAGAAAAGAATGCTTTCTTGTAAGAATAAGGAGAACGACTCTTCCTTTGGGCAAAATCAAAAATACTAATAGTTGTAGGAAACCCTAATCCCCAGACATGAAAACTGTATTCTAAACAGGGTCTGATTTGGGATTCATACAGAGTATACAAATAAAAAGGGGAGAAACACTTTCTGGTTCGAAAGAGGAATCCGAGCTTTTTCTTATTCTTTCAGTCATGATGATGTAGACACATCATTTTAAATTGCTTTTGTTTGTTTTGGTTTCCTCCGACTGAAAAATAAATGTTAGTTGTGATTTAATTTTATTTTTAAAGTTTTGAAAGACACCAAGTATTTACAGAAATTTCGATAATTTTTGTTGAACAAATGTAACTAGAAAAGTCATAGTTATTATCTGAACCTAAACCCAAAAGAACGTTTTCCCTAAATTAAAAATACACAATGGTAAAAATATTAAAATATAAATGTACATATATACACATTTCTATACAATTATTACGAGTCCTGGTATAAAAACATTATGATATGCATTTCCTGCAAGAACAATAGGAACACATTACGTTAGAAGTTATCTCCATCTTGGGTGCTACTTAATCGCTTTTCTAAAGGATTATGGCTTTTTTGATTTATTTAAATGCGTGTCGTTTACTTGACTAATGTGATAGCAGAAGGTCGAAACATTTAGTAAAACAGACATAATTAGGCATTACTGAAATTGGAACGTGGAAATTTGATTTATAATGGTTTAGCAACGCAACTTAATTAATCTTAGGCGAAACAAATGATTAGAAATTAAATATCTCTAATGAGCTCAAAATCAACCAGTTAAGCAGGAAATTTTAGTTTAGATTTGGCGCGTTTTCCGGTATAATTTCCATGGAAAAAAGTAGTTTAATTGTTTTATTAGAAAATATTATTCTGATTTTAAGTTGTTCACTTTTTATAGTAGCGATACACAATTCATGGCATACGTACAGGGTTGAAACAGAAAATGCTAATGAAGAAGAGTAAGAAAAAATAAACAGAAATTGACACGTTATTTATTCATTTAAAATGACCCAGAAGGTTAAAATGTCTTAATTTTCACTAAATTAATTTTAACGAAATATGGATTATATAAAAATAAATTGAGCCCGTTTTACTGCCCTTGGTATCCACCTAACTGTCAGCCCTTCTGGATTTAGACACTTCAGGGGTTCAACTTTAAGTGGTCAAAATGGCTGACATATTATCGATGACAACTTTTTGCCTAAATTTTTACCCTCGTTACCCTTATCCGCCACCCCTTTTGTATCCACCTAGCTGCCAGCCCCTTGGGAATTCAGCTAAGGGGGTTAAGACCTTCACCTGGGAAAATTTTGAAGCATATTTTCTATGACGATTTTTTCCCCAAAAATGTTGCACTTTCAACCCTTGTTGCTACTCCCTGTATCCAATAGGTTGTTAGTCCGCGAGGGAACATAATTAACAATACTAAATGAACATGTTTTACGGGAGAAACTCTATATTACTAATGACCATGATTTTTCGGCTCCACCTCTTCGTCCATTATAACAATAAAAAATGTATTGGGTTGGGCGTTGGGTCAAAAAAATCGGTAATTATGAACAATTACGATGTGTTTTTTTCAAAAGATAATGAACAGTTTTTAGAGCTTTTATCCATTTTTGGTGCAATGTATTTTTTTGTAGTAATCGATGGGTTTTGACGGTAATTACCCTTCATATTTATTATGTTGCATATTTAATTGACATTAAACCGATTTATTTTTAATTGGAATAAAGGAAGGCCATATAGGTATTCTTTCTTTTTGTTTTAAATGAAATAAATTAACGAAAAAAAAATTGGCAACCCTTGTGTCGCCACACAGCTTTTTGATCTGAATAGAAATTTAAGGCCAGACGAGAACTTTAAATCGTTATTACGCCGAAACTAATTTTTTCTGGGAAGATATATTCGGAAGAAAAGGGAGAGATCTAAAGTGTTCTTAGATCAAAATACATGTTATGCAAGGAGCCCATTCTGGCAAATTTGTGACGCATCCTAAACCTGTAGTTTACATATAGTCAAAAACAATTTTCAAAAAAAATTGCAAAAGCAAACCGTCTCTTATTTAATGTATCTTTCCTAAAAACTGACCAAATTACTCTTATCCGACGACTTTGGATTATTAAAAAACACACGAACAGATGAATATGACACAATTATGGGAGGTTAACTTAACCATACAAATAATACCAACATTACCATTTATATATAAATAACCCTTTTTTATTTCCTTGGTCGCATACCTGACCCATTTTCACTAAAGATTAATCTTAGGACTAGTATAAACCGCTGACCATTCAAACAAGCAACTTCAATATTGTTTATTGTGAGTTAATTAAAATTAATGCGTTGCAAGTGGTTCCAATATACGCTTAAAAATTAATCATACGTTATTTACGAGAATCGTGATCGCCTATATTTAGGCTAAAGAAGTACTCAATTGGGTGATTTATTATCAAGATGGTCGATAAATAGGCTAATTGAAAAATAAACAATAACAATAGGCATAGTCTTATTTTTATTCTAGTTTATACTGCCATATGTGATTTCTTGGACTTGGATGAGTTTATTAGAGTATCGATGCCAAAAGATTTGTCATTTGCCAAAGTCACGAGTACAAACTGGAAAGATTTAAAATTCACGGAAAAAAGAATATACTAAATTTAAGCATAATAATATTAGTTTAAGGTTATCTTAGCTTTGTATATCCCCAAGACTATATCGTTTTAATTTGAGAATTTAAAATCTTCATTTAAATTTATTTAAATTAAATATACACATCGTTATTTGTAACATATGAAAGATTTATTTTTATGCATGCAATTGAATCAAATTGTTACTATAAAGATTTAGAATGAAGATATCAGTAGCTCAGCATAAGTCGAAAGTTTCTTTAGAAATAAATATATGATTTTGTTATATTGAAGATTCTACCGAATCTGAAAAGTTAATTCGGAAATGTTAGTATGTTTAAAATAAAATATCGTACTTTAAATCTGAGCCTACAATTGTATTTCTAAGAATATGATATACTCAAATTAAATATTTAAATTTTGGTTTTATTATAGCAAATCTTTGGTATAAGTAGGTTTTGTTTATTTAGTGATATTGTAATATTAAAATGAAAATATTAACTATTTAATTTAATAATTTTAACATGTTCGGTTTAATATGCTGACATTTTTAGAACTGAAATATGTACAGGGTGTAACAAATTCGAGTGTATCCATGGGGATTTTGGAAACCATGAAATACGAAGTCGGTTAAATTAAGGCAAAGTTGCGCATTTACTTGCCCAACAAAATGCCGTTTAAAATGTGTCAGATTTTCGAATAGTTCCAAAGATATACGGGAAAAACCAAAATTTTGAAAAATGTATTTTATTTTTTTCTAACTCTATTTATTAACCGATTTTAAAATTAATAACACATTCACATAGCCACTTTTTTCCGCTAAATATTAGTGTTTTTGGATTTCCCATTCAACGTTTCGTTTTCTGACGACCATCATCAACTTTATTTTTTCTTGTGTACGCCATATAGGATCTCTTTCACTCTCATTACTTTTTGAGCTAAGTACCGAACCACAAATCTGATATGCAAGTGTGATACATCGTTGAATAGGTCATTCAATAAGAAACTCAAAATTAAAAAAATCCAATATGGCGTCCACAAAAAAAAATAAAGTTAATCATGGTCGTCATAAAATTAAACGTTGAATGGCAAATCCAAAAACACTAATATTTAGCGGAAATAAAGTGGCTATGTAAATGTGTTATTAATTTTAAAATCGGTTAATAAATAAGGTTAGAAAAAAAGATCAATTTTTGAAAATTTTATTTTTTTTTGTATATCGCTGGAACTATTTGGAAAAATTACACATTTTAAACGGCATTTTGTAGGGCAAGTAAATGCGCAACTTTACCTTAATTTAACCAACCTCGTATCTCTTACGGTTTTTAAGATCCCCATGCATACACTCGAATTTGTTACACCCTGTATAATACATTTAAAGAGAAGCTACTGCACCAATAACTGAACACATTCTTTTTTAACGTATCCGGATTTTTTTCCGTATTCAGTCAATTTTAGTAAAATAATGTTGTATATGACCTCAACACTGTTGACCTAAACAACGTTACTTTCATTAAAATTGGAAATACGAAAAATATACGGTTACTTTTTTAAAAATGATAAAAATCCATTATTACGTTTAGCTAACATTAATATAGGTATACAATTTTTTTAAAGTTTTTTCGCTGTGTTAAAAAAGTCCATTATAATTATAACAGGTTTAGCTGACAACTACAAAAAAACAACAGGTAAAAAATCTTAACGTTTATTAAAAAAATATCTAATAATATAATAAAGTTCTACTTTCTTGGAAAAAGAAACAGTCTTGTTCTCAACTTCGTAACGAAATAAAAATCAGTTCAGCTATTTTTCTTTGAACAGTCATTCGAGGCTCAACCAACGGGATTAGTTTTTTAAGAAGGCCTTCGGACAACTCTGGCAACTGGTCTTCCTCTGACATTTTCTAAAAAAATAAAATAAACATTCGAAATGCTAAAATTAAAATATTAAGCAACCATTTTTCTGTAATAAGTAATAAATTTGGGTTTCACAGATTTCTATACCAACATACAGATAAATAAAAATAAAATATAAATAAAAAAGCATGTTAAAATTTAATTTAAAATAAATTAACTCCTATACATACGTACAGGGGCGACAAACTACAAGTACAAAGTGTTTTAAATAAAATTAATTCAAAAACTGTTTCTCAAATCGTATACTACGTTTTTCCTAGGTACTCCTAAACATTTAACTAAAAAGGTAAAGATACTCAGGCTTATACAATATATAGAAAGCAAGATACATAATATGTATTATTATTATACATTTTATTTGTAAGAATTTTTTAAAACAGGTGCAGTTTGGGGTACCTATAGGCTACGGAGTCAAAGTTTTAAAATAATATACTTAACTAAAAGCAGTTTGCTTAGAATAGCTTTAGTCAATTTCATTTACCCATATTCCTAGTTGGCAAGTTTTAAAAAATGTAACGCGCGCCAATGCCTTTCAATTCTATTTAAGATTTTTTGAATAGTTAAATAAAAAAAATTTATTTTAAAAATAATGCCTAAAAATATACAATTTATTAGACATGTAGGTAGGTATATGTATATATTGTTTGTTAGGTATACTGAATTTTATCACACTCTGTACTCATATTCTGTAGCCTGTAACAATATTAATGGTTTATACAATGTACTTAGTAGTTTTTTTAGTCAGTTAATATCTAACATTTTAACATGTTTAGTTATGAAACAAAAGCGTATGCTCCTATAGGTAAGTTTATTTAAATAAAAATGCCTGTTTTGGTGACAATTGAGATCTATCGACCCTTGGTTTTTTGGACAACAGTTTTATAAAAAATGGTGTAAATATTACCTAGGCTTAATAAACTATACATCCCCCTTTTAAAATGTCTTCAACTCCCATTTTTAATCAAAACACCCAAAAAAAAAAAGGACGGGCTAAAAGTCCGATTAAATTTCCTTACCCTTTTGATCTATAATCACAATAATGAACGGGGGAAAACCCAAACACCCCAATTTCCGGTGCCAATCGGGGAATCAGGTGGATTTTAGGGAAAGAAAATTTCCGAATTTCAAAAATTTTAATTTGTTATATTGCAAAATATTCTCAAATTGAGCAATCCAAAGTTTCAAATTAACATAAGGGCGCGTTCTTTAAAGGATATGTCATTTTAATTGTAAATGACCATTTTTTTTAAAATAACTAAATTAAAAAAATTAATTTTTTTAAACTGAAGAACAAAAAAAGTTCAAACCAAAAAAATGAAAGTCTTGCTTTGACTGTATTTTTTAAAAAGAAAAATATTCTGAGGTAAAATAATTTATTAATCATTTTAAATACTTCTTTTGGTGGCTTTCTTCAAATAAGAATCGGGAACCAATTTAAATAAATATAAACAAAAAAAACTAAATACTTATTTATAATATGTTTTTTTCTGTGTT